>JAVJIF010001009.1:0-83204 GCA_038442645.1 Agave tequilana
TAATTGGGAGAGTTTGACCAAAAGTCAAACTCTCAGCCCCTATTGGGTTGAATTACGCCTTATAAAGAGCCAAATAGGGCTAAAAGGGGGGGAAAACGTGGTTTTGAAGAGCTGTGAGTGGTACTATATAGTTTCTAGATATAAATGCTACTAATTAACCTTGTTTTTTAGTTTTAATTAGAAAGTTTGACCAAAACTCAAACTTTCAGTACCCGATTGGCCTGAATAGGCCTTATAAGAGTTTAATATGGCCTAAACGGGAGAAAACGCGATTTTTAAGAGCCGAGAGTGGTATTGCATAGTTTTGATGTACAAATATTATCTATTAAACTTATTCGAATCTTAAATTTGAAGTTTGACCAAATGCCAAACTTTCAACCCCGATTGACTAGGCCTTATAATAAGTTCTGTAGGGGAAAACATAGGAAAACATGTTTCTCAAGATCTGGGAGTAGTATTATATTGTTTCTATGTACAATCATATCCAATTAATCTTGTTTATAGTATTAATTGGAAATTTGACCAAAGTCAAACTTCCGACCCTTATTGGCCTGAATTAGGCTTAGAAGAGTCGAATAGGGGCCCAAACATGGCGAAAAGTGGCTCTTAAGAGCCCAGGAGTAGTATTACAGAGTTTTCATATACAATTACTGCCATCTAATCTTGTTTTAGTTCTTAATTAGAAAGTTTGACCAAAAGTCAAACTTTCACCCTGATTGGCCTGAACTAGGATATATATGAGTGAAGAGGGCCCAATGGGGAGAAAATGTGGTTCTCAAGATCAGGGATGATAATACATAGTTTTTATATTCAATACAACCAATTAATCTTATTTCTAGTCATAATTGATAAGTTTGACTAAGAGTCAAACTTCAGCTTTGATTGCCTGAACTAGGCTTTATAAAGAGCCGAATAGGCCAAACGGGGAGAAAATAAAATTTTCCAGTGTCAAGAGTGGTATTACACCATTTATATAAAAAACCTACGATTAACCTTGTTCTTGTTGTACTTAGGAAGTTTAACTAAAAGTCAAAAATTTTATCCCCGATTGGCCTAAACGGCCATATAAGGAGTTGAATAGGGCCTAAAGGGGAAGAAAACATGGTTCTTAAGATCAGAGAGTTATATAAACATAATTTTAAGTATAAATACTACCAATTAACCTTTTTCTAGTCTTAATCGGGAGTTTGACAGAAATTCAAGCTTTCAGTTTGATCGACCTGAACTAGGCCATGTAAGAGCCGAATAGGGAATAAACATTAGAAAAATGTAGTATTCAAGAGACGAGAGTAGTATTGCAAAGTTTCTATGTACAATTACTGCTAATTAACCTTATTTCAAGTATTAATTAGAAAGTTTGACAAAAGCCAAACTTTCGGCTTAATTGGCCAGAGCTAAGCTTTATAAGTGCCGAGTAGGGCCCAAACAGGGAGAAAACGTGGTTCTTAAGAGCCAAGAGAAGTATTACATAGTTACTATGCATAATTACTATAATTAACCTTGCTACTAGTCTTAATTAGGAAGTTTGACTAAAAAATCAAAGTTTCATCCTGATTGCTTGAACTAGGCCATAGAGAGCTAAATAGGGCTAGAATAGGGAGAAATCGTGATTTTCAAGAGCCAGGAGTGTATTACATAGTTTTTATGTATAAATACTATCAAGTAAACTTATTTCTAATCTTAATTGAAAAGGTTGATCAAAAGTTAAACTTTCAACACTGATTGGCTGAACTCAGCCTTATAAGAGCCAAATATGGCCTAACGGGGAGAAAAACGTGATTTTCAATTGTCGAAAGTGGTATTACATAATTTTTATGTACAAATACTATAAATTAAACTTAGTATTATAAGTTACTATGCACAATTACTTCTAATTAACCTTGTTTCGGGTTTAATCTAGAAGTTTGACTAAAACTCAAACTTTCAACCCCAATTAGCCTGAACTAGACCAATGAGAGTCGAATAAGGAAGCAATAAGGAGAATGTGGTTCTCAAGAGTCGAGAGTAGTTTTTACATAGTTTTATGTACAAATACTATCAGTTAAACTTATTTCAAGTCTTAATTGGGAAGTTTCACCAAAAGCCAAACTTTCAGCCTTTTGGCCTACACTAGGTCTTATTGGAGCCGAATAAGGAACAAACATGTGAAAATGTGGTTCTCAAGAGTGGGAGTTGTATTATATAGATTCTATGTACAATTACCTCCAACTAACTTTGTTTCAAGTGTAATGGGAAGTTTGGTAAAAGTTAAATTTTCAGCACTGATGGCCTGAACTAGACCTTATAAGAGTTGAGTAGGGCAAAAACGGGGAGGAAACATAGTGTTCAAGAGCCGAGATTAGTATTACATAGTTTATATAAACAATTACTACAAATTATCTCGTTTTTTGTCTTAATTGGAAAGTTTGGCCAAAAGTCAAACGTTCATTCCCGATTTGCCTGAACTAGGCCATATAAGAGCCAAATAGGGCCCAAATGAGAGAAAATGTGATTTTTAAGAGCCGAGAGTGGTATATATTTCTATACACCGATGCTACCAGTTAACCTTATTTTCTAGCCTTAATTGGGGAGTTTGACCAAAAGTCAAACTCTCAACCGATTGGTTTGAATTACGCCTTATAAGAGCCAAATAGGGCCTAAAAGGGGGGAAAACGTGGTTTTGAAGAGCTGTGAGTGGTACTATATAGTTTCTATCTATAAATGCTACTAATTAACCTTGTTTTTAGTTTTAATTAGAAAGTTTGACCAAAACTCAAACTTTCAGTCCCGATTGGCCTGAATTAGGCCTTATAAGAGTTTAATATGCCTAAACGGGGAGAGAAAACGCGATTTTTAAGAGCCGAGAGTGGTATTGCATAGTTTTATGTACAAATATTATCTATTAAACTTTATTTCGAATCTTAATTTTGAAGTTTGACCAAATGCCAAACTTTCAACCCGATTGGACTAGGCCTTATAATAAGTTCCGAATAGGGGAAAACATAGGGAAAACATGGTTCTCAAGATCTGGGAGTAGTATTATATTGTTTCTATGTACAATCATATCCAATTAACCTTGTTTATAGTATTAATTGGGAAATTTGACCAAAAGTCAAACTTCCGACCCTTATTGGCTGAATTAGGCTTAGAAGAGTCGAATAGGGGCCCAAACATGGCGAGAACGTGGCTCTTAAGAGCCAGGAGTAGTATTACAGAGTTTTCATATACAATTACTGCCATCTAATCTTGTTTCTAGTCTTAATTAGAAAGTTTGACCAAAAGTCAAACTTTCACCTGATTGGCCTGAACTAGGATATATATGAGTTGAAGAGGGCCCAATGGGGAGAAAATGTGGTTCTCAAGATCCAGGAATGATAATACATAGTTTTTATATTCAAATACAACCAATTAATCTTATTTCTAGTCATAATTGACAAGTTTGACTAAGAGTCAAACTTTCAGCTTTGATTGGCCTGAACTAGGCTTATAAAGAGCCGAATAGGCCTAAACGGGGAGAAAACAAAATTTTCAAGTGTCAAGAGTGGTATTACACCATTCTATATACAAAACCTACCGATTAACCTTGTTTCTTGTTGTACTTAGGAAGTTTAACTAAAAGTCAAAATTTTATCCCCGATTGGCCTAAACGGCCATATAAGAGTTGAATAGGGCCTAAAGGGGAAGAAAACATGGTTCTTAAGATCAGAGAGTATATAACATAATTTTTAAGTATAAATACTACCAATTAACCTTTTTCTAGTCTTAATCGGGAAGTTGACAGAAATTCAAGCTTTCAGCCTTGATCGACCTGAACTAGGCCATGTAAGAGCCGAATAGGGAATAAACATTAGAAAAATGTAGTATTCAAGAGACGAGAGTAGTATTGCAAAGTTTCTATGTACAATTACTGCTAATTAACCTTATTTCAAGTATTAATTAGAAAGTTTGACCAAAAGCCAAACTTTCGGCCTTAATTGGCCAGAGCTAAGCTTTATATGCGCCGAGTAGGGCCCAAACAGGGAGAAAACGTGGTTCTTAAGAGCCAAGAGAAGTATTACATAGTTACTACGCATAATTACTATCAATTAACCTTGCTACTAGTCTTAATTAGGAAGTTGACTAAAAAAATCAAAGTTCATCCCTGATTGGCTTGAACTAGGCCATATAGGAGCTAAATAGGGCTAGAATAGGGAGAAATCGTGATTTTCAAGAGCCAGGAGTTGTATTACATAGTTTTATATTATAAATACTATCAAGTAAACTTATTTCTAATCTTAATTGAAAAGGTTGATCAAAAGTTAAACTTTCACACTGATTGGCCTGAACTCAGCCTTATAAGAGCCAAATATGGCCTAAACAAGGAAAAAACGTGATTTTCAATTGTCGAAAGTGGTATTACATAGTTTTATGTACAAATAATATAAATTAAACTTAGTATTACAAAGTTACTATGCACAATTACTTCTAATTAACTTGTTCGGTTTCAATCTAGAAGTTTGACTAAAACTCAAACTTTCAACCCCAATTAGCCTGAACTAGACCATATGAGAGTCGAATAAGGAGCAAATATAGGGAGAATGTGGTTCTCAAGAGTCGAGAGTAGTTTTACATAGTTTTTATGTACAAATACTATCAGTTAAACTTATTTCAAGTCTTAATTGGGAAGTTTCACCCAAAGCCAAACTTTCAGCCCTTTTGGCCTACACTAGGTCTTATTGGAGCCGAATAAGGAACAAACATGGGAAAATGTGGTTCTCAAGAGTTGGGAGTTGTATTATATAGATTCTATGTACAATTACCTCCAACTAACTTTGTTTCAAGTGTTAATGGGGAAGTTTGGTAAAAGTTAAATTTTCAGCACTGATTGGCCTGAACTAGACCTTATAAGAGTTGAGTAGGGCAAAACGGGGAGGAAAACATAGTGTTCAAGAGCCGAGATTAGTATTACATAGTTTATATAAACAATTACTACAAATTATCTCATTTTTGTCTTAATTGGAAAGTTTGGCCAAAAGTCAAACGTTCATTCCCGATTGGCCTGAACTACTAGCCATATAAGAGCCAAATAGGGCCCAAATGAGAGAAAATGTGGTTTTTAAGAGCCGAGAGTGGTATTATATTATTTCTATACACCGATGCTACCAGTTAACCTTATTTCTAGCCTTAATTGGGGAGTTTGACCAAAGTCAAACTCTCAGCCCCGATTGGTTTGAATTACGCCTATAAGAGCCAAATAGGGCCTAAAAGGGGGGAAAACGTGGTTTGAAGAGCTGTGAGTGGTACTATATAGTTTCTATCTATAAATGCTACTAATTAACCTTGTTTTTAGTTTTAATTAGAAAGTTTGACCAAAACTCAAACTTTCAGTCCCGATTGGCCTGAATTAGGCCTTATAAGAGTTTAATATGGCCTAAACGGGGAGAAAACGCGATTTTTAAGAGCGAGAGTGGTATTGCATAGTTTTGATGTACAAATAATCTATTAAACTTATTTCGAATCTTAATTTTGAAGTTTGACCAAATGCCAAACTTTCAACCCCGATTGGACTAGGCTAGAGACTAGGCTATAATAATAGTTCCGAAAGAATAGGGAAAACATAGGGAAACATGGTTCTCAAGATCTGGGAGTAGTAGTATTATTGTTTCTATGTACAATCATATCCAATTAACCTTGTTATAGTATTAATTGGAAATTTGACCAAAAGTCAAACTTCGACCCTTATTGGCCTGAATTAGGCTTAGAAGAGTCGAATAGGGGCCCAAACATGGCGAAAACGTGGCTCTTAAGAGCCAGGAGTAGTATTACAGAGTTTTCATATACAATTACTGCCATCTAATCTTGTTTCTAGTCTTAATTAGAAAGTTTGACCAAAAGTCAAACTTTCACCCTGATTGGCCTGAACTAGGATATATATGAGTTGAAGAGGGCCCAATGGGGAGAAAATGTGGTTCTCAAGATCCAGGAATGATAATACATAGTTTTTATATTCAAATACAACCAATTAATCTTATTTCTAGTCATAATTGACAAGTTTGACTAAGAGTCAAACTTTCAGCTTTGATTGGCCTGAACTAGGCTTTATAAAGAGCCGAATAGGCCTAAACGGGGAGAAAAAAAAATTTTCAAGTGTCAAGAGTGGTATTACACCATTCTATATACAAAACCTACCGATTAACCTTGTTTCTTGTTGTACTTAGGAAGTTTAACTAAAAGTCAAAATTTTATCCCCGATTGGCCTAAACGGCCATATAAGAGTTGAATAGGGCCTAAAGGGGAAGAAAACATGGTTCTTAAGATCAGAGAGTTATATAACATAATTTTTAAGTATAAATACTACCAATTAACCTTTTTCTAGTCTTAATCGGGAAGTTTGACAGAAATTCAAGCTTTCAGCCTTGATCGACCTGAACTAGGCCATGTAAGAGCCGAATAGGGAATAAACATTAGAAAAATGTAGTATTCAAGAGACGAGAGTAGTATTGCAAAGTTTCTATGTACAATTACTGCTAATTAACCTTATTTCAAGTATTAATTAGAAAGTTTGACCAAAAGCCAAACTTTCGGCCTTAATTGGCCAGAGCTAAGCTTTATAAGTGCCGAGTAGGGCCCAAACAGGGAGAAAACGTGGTTCTTAAGAGCCAAGAGAAGTATTACATAGTTACTACGCATAATTACTATCAATTAACCTTGCTACTAGTCTTAATTAGGAAGTTTGACTAAAAAATCAAAGTTTCATCCCTGATTGGCTTGAACTAGGCCATATAGGAGCTAAATAGGGCTAGAATAGGGAGAAATCGTGATTTTCAAGAGCCAGGAGTTGTATTACATAGTTTTTATGTATAAATACTATCAAGTAAACTTATTTCTAATCTTAATTGAAAAGGTTGATCAAAAGTTAAACTTTCAACACTGATTGGCCTGAACTCAGCCTTATAAGAGCCAAATATGGCCTAAACGGGGAGAAAACGTGATTTTCAATTGTCGAAAGTGGTATTACATAGTTTTTATGTACAAATACTATAAATTAAACTTAGTATTACAAAGTTACTATGCACAATTACTTCTAATTAACCTTGTTTCGGGTTTCAATCTAGAAGTTTGACTAAAACTCAAACTTTCAACCCCAATTAGCCTGAACTAGACCATATGAGAGTCGAATAAGGAGCAAATATAGGGAGAATGTGGTTCTCAAGAGTCGAGAGTAGTTTTACATAGTTTTTATGTACAAATACTATCAGTTAAACTTATTTCAAGTCTTAATTGGGAAGTTTCACCCAAAGCCAAACTTTCAGCCCTTTTGGCCTACACTAGGTCTTATTGGAGCCGAATAAGGAACAAACATGGGAAAAATGTGGTTCTCAAGAGTTGGGAGTTGTATTATATAGATTCTATGTACAATTACCTCCAACTAACTTTGTTTCAAGTGTTAATGGGGAAGTTTGGTAAAAGTTAAATTTTCAGCACTGATTGGCCTGAACTAGACCTTATAAGAGTTGAGTAGGGCAAAACGGGGAGGAAAACATAGTGTTCAAGAGCCGAGATTAGTATTACATAGTTTATATAAACAATTACTACAAATTATCTCGTTTTTTTGTCTTAATTGGAAAGTTTGGCCAAAAGTCAAACGTTCATTCCCGATTGGCCTGAACTAGGCCATATAAGAGCCAAATAGGGCCCAAATGAGAGAAAATGTGGTTTTTAAGAGCCGAGAGTGGTATTATATTATTTCTATACACCGATGCTACCAGTTAACCTTATTTCTAGCCTTAATTGGGGAGTTTGACCAAAAGTCAAACTCTCAGCCCCGATTGGTTTGAATTACGCCTTATAAGAGCCAAATAGGGCCTAAAAGGGGGGAAAACGTGGTTTTGAAGAGCTGTGAGTGGTACTATATAGTTTCTATCTATAAATGCTACTAATTAACCTTGTTTTTAGTTTTAATTAGAAAGTTTGACCAAAACTCAAACTTTCAGTCCCGATTGGCCTGAATTAGGCCTTATAAGAGTTTAATATGGCCTAAACGGGGAGAAAACGCGATTTTTAAGAGCCGAGAGTGGTATTGCATAGTTTTGATGTACAAATATTATCTATTAAACTTATTTCGAATCTTAATTTTGAAGTTTGACCAAATGCCAAACTTTCAACCCCGATTGGACTAGGCCTTATAATAAGTTCCGAATAGGGGAAAACATAGGGAAAACATGGTTCTCAAGATCTGGGAGTAGTATTATATTGTTTCTATGTACAATCATATCCAATTAACCTTGTTTATAGTATTAATTGGGAAATTTGACCAAAAGTCAAACTTCCGACCCTTATTGGCCTGAATTAGGCTTAGAAGAGTCGAATAGGGGCCCAAACATGGCGAAAACGTGGCTCTTAAGAGCCAGGAGTAGTATTACAGAGTTTTCATATACAATTACTGCCATCTAATCTTGTTTCTAGTCTTAATTAGAAAGTTTGACCAAAAGTCAAACTTTCACCCTGATTGGCCTGAACTAGGATATATATGAGTTGAAGAGGGCCCAATGGGGAGAAAATGTGGTTCTCAAGATCCAGGAATGATAATACATAGTTTTTATATTCAAATACAACCAATTAATCTTATTTCTAGTCATAATTGACAAGTTTGACTAAGAGTCAAACTTTCAGCTTTGATTGGCCTGAACTAGGCTTTATAAAGAGCCGAATAGGCCTAAACGGGGAGAAAACAAAATTTTCAAGTGTCAAGAGTGGTATTACACCATTCTATATACAAAACCTACCGATTAACCTTGTTTCTTGTTGTACTTAGGAAGTTTAACTAAAAGTCAAAATTTTATCCCCGATTGGCCTAAACGGCCATATAAGAGTTGAATAGGGCCTAAAGGGGAAGAAAACATGGTTCTTAAGATCAGAGAGTTATATAACATAATTTTTAAGTATAAATACTACCAATTAACCTTTTTCTAGTCTTAATCGGGAAGTTTGACAGAAATTCAAGCTTTCAGCCTTGATCGACCTGAACTAGGCCATGTAAGAGCCGAATAGGGAATAAACATTAGAAAAATGTAGTATTCAAGAGACGAGAGTAGTATTGCAAAGTTTCTATGTACAATTACTGCTAATTAACCTTATTTCAAGTATTAATTAGAAAGTTTGACCAAAAGCCAAACTTTCGGCCTTAATTGGCCAGAGCTAAGCTTTATAAGTGCCGAGTAGGGCCCAAACAGGGAGAAAACGTGGTTCTTAAGAGCCAAGAGAAGTATTACATAGTTACTACGCATAATTACTATCAATTAACCTTGCTACTAGTCTTAATTAGGAAGTTTGACTAAAAAATCAAAGTTTCATCCCTGATTGGCTTGAACTAGGCCATATAGGAGCTAAATAGGGCTAGAATAGGGAGAAATCGTGATTTTCAAGAGCCAGGAGTTGTATTACATAGTTTTTATGTATAAATACTATCAAGTAAACTTATTTCTAATCTTAATTGAAAAGGTTGATCAAAAGTTAAACTTTCAACACTGATTGGCCTGAACTCAGCCTTATAAGAGCCAAATATGGCCTAAACGGGGAGAAAACGTGATTTTCAATTGTCGAAAGTGGTATTACATAGTTTTTATGTACAAATACTATAAATTAAACTTAGTATTACAAAGTTACTATGCACAATTACTTCTAATTAACCTTGTTTCGGGTTTCAATCTAGAAGTTTGACTAAAACTCAAACTTTCAACCCCAATTAGCCTGAACTAGACCATATGAGAGTCGAATAAGGAGCAAATATAGGGAGAATGTGGTTCTCAAGAGTCGAGAGTAGTTTTACATAGTTTTTATGTACAAATACTATCAGTTAAACTTATTTCAAGTCTTAATTGGGAAGTTTCACCCAAAGCCAAACTTTCAGCCCTTTTGGCCTACACTAGGTCTTATTGGAGCCGAATAAGGAACAAACATGGGAAAAATGTGGTTCTCAAGAGTTGGGAGTTGTATTATATAGATTCTATGTACAATTACCTCCAACTAACTTTGTTTCAAGTGTTAATGGGGAAGTTTGGTAAAAGTTAAATTTTCAGCACTGATTGGCCTGAACTAGACCTTATAAGAGTTGAGTAGGGCAAAACGGGGAGGAAAACATAGTGTTCAAGAGCCGAGATTAGTATTACATAGTTTATATAAACAATTACTACAAATTATCTCGTTTTTTGTCTTAATTGGAAAGTTTGGCCAAAAGTCAAACGTTCATTCCCGATTGGCCTGAACTAGGCCATATAAGAGCCAAATAGGGCCCAAATGAGAGAAAATGTGGTTTTTAAGAGCCGAGAGTGGTATTATATATTTCTATACACCGATGCTACCAGTTAACCTTATTTCTAGCCTTAATTGGGGAGTTTGACCAAAAGTCAAACTCTCAGCCCCGATTGGTTTGAATTACGCCTTATAAGAGCCAAATAGGGCCTAAAAGGGGGGAAACGTGGTTTTGAAGAGCTGTGAGTGGTACTATATAGTTTCTATCTATAAATGCTACTAATTAACCTTGTTTTTAGTTTTAATTAGAAAGTTTGACCAAAACTCAAACTTTCAGTCCCGATTGGCCTGAATTAGGCCTTATAAGAGTTTAATATGGCCTAAACGGGGAGAAAACGCGATTTTTAAGAGCCGAGAGTGGTATTGCATAGTTTTGATGTACAAATATTATCTATTAAACTTATTTCGAATCTTAATTTTGAAGTTTGACCAAATGCCAAACTTTCAACCCCGATTGGACTAGGCCTTATAATAAGTTCCGAATAGGGGAAAACATAGGGAAAACATGGTTCTCAAGATCTGGGAGTAGTATTATATTGTTTCTATGTACAATCATATCCAATTAACCTTGTTTATAGTATTAATTGGGAAATTTGACCAAAAGTCAAACTTCCGACCCTTATTGGCCTGAATTAGGCTTAGAAGAGTCGAATAGGGGCCCAAACATGGCGAAAACGTGGCTCTTAAGAGCCAGGAGTAGTATTACAGAGTTTTCATATACAATTACTGCCATCTAATCTTGTTTCTAGTCTTAATTAGAAAGTTTGACCAAAAGTCAAACTTTCACCCTGATTGGCCTGAACTAGGATATATATGAGTTGAAGAGGGCCCAATGGGGAGAAAATGTGGTTCTCAAGATCCAGGAATGATAATACATAGTTTTTATATTCAAATACAACCAATTAATCTTATTTCTAGTCATAATTGACAAGTTTGACTAAGAGTCAAACTTTCAGCTTTGATTGGCCTGAACTAGGCTTTATAAAGAGCCGAATAGGCCTAAACGGGGAGAAAACAAAATTTTCAAGTGTCAAGAGTGGTATTACACCATTCTATATACAAAACCTACCGATTAACCTTGTTTCTTGTTGTACTTAGGAAGTTTAACTAAAAGTCAAAATTTTATCCCCGATTGGCCTAAACGGCCATATAAGAGTTGAATAGGGCCTAAAGGGGAAGAAAACATGGTTCTTAAGATCAGAGAGTTATATAACATAATTTTTAAGTATAAATACTACCAATTAACCTTTTTCTAGTCTTAATCGGGAAGTTTGACAGAAATTCAAGCTTTCAGCCTTGATCGACCTGAACTAGGCCATGTAAGAGCCGAATAGGGAATAAACATTAGAAAAATGTAGTATTCAAGAGACGAGAGTAGTATTGCAAAGTTTCTATGTACAATTACTGCTAATTAACCTTATTTCAAGTATTAATTAGAAAGTTTGACCAAAAGCCAAACTTTCGGCCTTAATTGGCCAGAGCTAAGCTTTATAAGTGCCGAGTAGGGCCCAAACAGGGAGAAAACGTGGTTCTTAAGAGCCAAGAGAAGTATTACATAGTTACTACGCATAATTACTATCAATTAACCTTGCTACTAGTCTTAATTAGGAAGTTTGACTAAAAAATCAAAGTTTCATCCCTGATTGGCTTGAACTAGGCCATATAGGAGCTAAATAGGGCTAGAATAGGGAGAAATCGTGATTTTCAAGAGCCAGGAGTTGTATTACATAGTTTTTATGTATAAATACTATCAAGTAAACTTATTTCTAATCTTAATTGAAAAGGTTGATCAAAAGTTAAACTTTCAACACTGATTGGCCTGAACTCAGCCTTATAAGAGCCAAATATGGCCTAAACGGGGAGAAAACGTGATTTTCAATTGTCGAAAGTGGTATTACATAGTTTTTATGTACAAATACTATAAATTAAACTTAGTATTACAAAGTTACTATGCACAATTACTTCTAATTAACCTTGTTTCGGGTTTCAATCTAGAAGTTTGACTAAAACTCAAACTTTCAACCCCAATTAGCCTGAACTAGACCATATGAGAGTCGAATAAGGAGCAAATATAGGGAGAATGTGGTTCTCAAGAGTCGAGAGTAGTTTTACATAGTTTTTATGTACAAATACTATCAGTTAAACTTATTTCAAGTCTTAATTGGGAAGTTTCACCCAAAGCCAAACTTTCAGCCCTTTTGGCCTACACTAGGTCTTATTGGAGCCGAATAAGGAACAAACATGGAAAAAATGTGGTTCTCAAGAGTTGGGAGTTGTATTATATAGATTCTATGTACAATTACCTCCAACTAACTTTGTTTCAAGTGTTAATGGGGAAGTTTGGTAAAAGTTAAATTTTCAGCACTGATTGGCCTGAACTAGACCTTATAAGAGTTGAGTAGGGCAAAACGGGGAGGAAAACATAGTGTTCAAGAGCCGAGATTAGTATTACATAGTTTATATAAACAATTACTACAAATTATCTCGTTTTTTGTCTTAATTGGAAAGTTTGGCCAAAAGTCAAACGTTCATTCCCGATTGGCCTGAACTAGGCCATATAAGAGCCAAATAGGGCCCAAATGAGTGAAAATGTGGTATTATTTTATTTCTATACACCGATGCTACCAGTTAACCTTATTTCTAGCCTTAATTGGGGAGTTTGACCAAATTCAAACTCTCAGCCCCGATTGGTTTGAATTACGCCTTATAAGAGCCAAATAGGGCCTAAAAGGGGGGGAAACGTGGTTTTGAAGAGCAGTGAGTGGTACTATATAGTTTCTATCTATGAATGCTACTAATTAACCTTGTTTTTAGTTTTAATTAGAAAGTTTGACCAAAACTCAAACTCAAACTAATCTAAGCCTTATAAGAGTTTAATATGGCCTAAACGGGGAGAAAACGCGATTTTTAAGAGCCGAGAGTGGTATTGCATAGTTTTGATGTACAAATATTATCTATTAAACTTATTTCGAATCTTAATTTTGAAGTTTGACCAAATGCCAAACTTTCAACCCCGATTGGACTAGGCCTTATAATAAGTTCCGAATAGGGGAAAACATAGGGAAAACATGGTTCTCAAGATCTGGGAGTAGTATTATATTGTTTCTATGTACAATCATATCCAATTAACCTTGTTTATAGTATTAATTGGGAAATTTGACCAAAAGTCAAACTTCCGACCCTTATTGGCCTGAATTAGGCTTAGAAGAGTCGAATAGGGGCCCAAACATGGCGAGAACGTGGCTCTTAAGAACCAGGAGTAGTATTACAGAGTTTTCATATACAATTACTGCCATCTAATCTTGTTTCTAGTCTTAATTAGAAAGTTTGACCAAAAGTCAAACTTTCACCCTGATTGGCCTGAACTAGGATATATATGAGTTGAAGAGGGCCCAATGGGGAGAAAATGTGGTTCTCAAATCCAGGAATGATAATACATAGTTTTTATATTCAAATACAACCAATTAATCTTATTTCTAGTCATAATTGACAAGTTTGACTAAGAGTCAAACTTTCAGCTTTGATTGGCCTGACTAGGTTTTATAAAGAGCCGAATAGGCCTAAACGGGGAGAAAACAAAATTTTCAAGTGTCAAGAGAGGTATTACACCATTCTATATACAAAACCTACCGATTAACCTTGTTTCTTGTTGTACTTAGGAAGTTTAACTAAAAGTCAAAATTTTATCCCCGATTGGCCTAAACGGCCATATAAGAGTTGAATAGGGCCTAAAGGGGAAGAAAACATGGTTCTTAAGATCAGAGAGTTATATAACATAATTTTTAAGTATAAATACTGCCAATTAACCTTTTTCTAGTCTTAATCGGGAAGTTTGACAGAAATTCAAGCTTTCAGCCTTGATCGACCTGAACTAGGCCATGTAAGAGCCGAATAGGGAATAAACATTAGAAAAATGTAGTATTCAAGAGACGAGAGTAGTATTGCAAAGTTTCTATGTACAATTACTGCTAATTAACCTTATTTCAAGTATTAATTAGAAAGTTTGACCAAAAGCCAACTTTCGGCCTTAATTGGCCAGAGCTAAGCTTTATAAGTGCCGAGTAGGGCCCAAACAGGGAGAAAACGTGGTTCTTAAGAGCCAAGAGAAGTATTACATAGTTACTACGCATAATTACTATCAATTAACCTTGCTACTAGTCTTAATTAGGAAGTTTGACTAAAAATCAAAGTTTCATCCCTGATTGGCTTGAACTAGGCCATATAGGAGCTAAATAGGGCTAGAATAGGGAGAAATCGTGATTTTCAAGAGCCAGGAGTTGTATTACATAGTTTTTATGTATAAATACTATCAAGTAAACTTATTTCTAATCTTAATTGAAAAGGTTGATCAAAAGTTAAACTTTCAACACTGATTGGCCTGAACTCAGCCTTATAAGAGCCAAATATGGCCTAAACGGGGAGAAAACGTGATTTTCAATTGTCGAAAGTGGTATTACATAGTTTTTATGTACAAATACTATAAATTAAACTTAGTATTACAAAGTTACTATGCACAATTACTTCTAATTAACCTTGTTTCGGGTTTCAATCTAGAAGTTTAACTAAAACTCAAACTTTCAACCCCAATTAGCCTGAACTAGACCATATGAGAGTCGAATAAGGAGCAAATATAGGGAGAATGTGGTTCTCAAGAGTCGAGAGTAGTTTTACATAGTTTTTATGTACAAATACTATCAGTTAAAATTATTTCAAGTCTTAATTGGGAAGTTTCACCCAAAGCCAAACTTTCAGCTCTTTTGGCCTACACTACGTCTTATTGGAGCCGAATAAGGAACAAACATGGGAAAAATATGGTTCTCAAGAGTTGGGAGTTGTATTATATAGATTCTATGTACAATTACCTCCAACTAACTTTGTTTCAAGTGTTAATGGGAAAGTTTGGTAAAAATTAAATTTCAGCACTGATTGGCCTGAACTAGACCTTATAAGAGTTGAGTAGGGCAAAACGGGGAGGAAAACATAGTGTTCAAGAGCCGAGATTAGTATTACATAGTTTATATAAACAATTACTACAAATTATCTCGTTTTTTGTCTTAATTGGAAAATTTGGCCAAAAGTCAAACGTTCATTCCCGATTGGCCTGAACTAGGCCATATAAGAGCCAAATAGGGCCCAAATGAGAGAAAATGTGGTTTTAAGAGCCGAGAGTGGTATTATACTATTTCTATACACCGATGCTACCAGTTAACCATATTTCTAGCCTTAATTGGGGAGTTTGACCAAAAGTCAAACTCTCAGCCCCGATTGGTTTGAATTACGCCTTATAAGAGCCAAATAGGGCCTAAAGGGGGGAAAACGTGGTTTTGAAGAGCTGTGAGTGGTACTACATAGTTTCTATCTATAAATGCTACTAATTAACCTTGTTTTTAGTTTTAATTAGAAAGTTTGACCAAAACTCAAACTTTCAGTCCCGATTGGCCTGAATTAGGCCTTATAAGAGTTTAATATGGCCTAAACGGGGAGAAAACGCAATTTTTAAGAGCCGAGAGTGGTATTGCATAGTTTTGATGTACAAATATTATCTATTAAACTTATTTCGAATCTTAATTTTGAAGTTTGACCAAATGCCAAACTTTCAACCCCGATTGGACTAGGCCTTATAATAAGTTCCGAATAGGGGAAAACATAGGGAAAACATGGTTCTCAAGATCTGGGAGTAGTATTATATTGTTTCTATGTACAATCATATCCAATTAACCTTGTTTACAGTATTAATTGGGAAATTTGACCAAAAGTCAAACTTCCGATCCTTATTGGCCTGAATTAGGCTTAGAAGAGTCGAATAGGGGCCCAAACATGGCGAAAACGTGGCTCTTAAGAGCCAGGAGTAGTATTACAGAGTTTTCATATACAATTACTGCCATCTAATCTTGTTTCTAGTCTTAATTAGAAAGTTTAACCAAAAGTCAAACTTTCAGCCTGATTGGCCTGAACTAGGATATATATGAGTTGAAGAGGGCCCAATGGGGAGAAAATGT
Source organism: Agave tequilana (assembly GCA_038442645.1). Taxonomy (NCBI): domain Eukaryota; kingdom Viridiplantae; phylum Streptophyta; class Magnoliopsida; order Asparagales; family Asparagaceae; genus Agave; species Agave tequilana. Next base: position 16,269 of record JAVJIF010001009.1, read on the forward strand.
GGTTCTCAAGATCCAAGAATGATAATACATAGTCTTTATATTCAAATACAACCAATTAATCTTATTTCTAGTCATAATTGACAAGTTTGACTAAGAGTCAAACTTTCAGCTTTGATTGGCCTGAACTAGGCTTTATAAAGAGCCGAATAGGCCTAAACGGGGAGAAAACAAAATTTTCAAGTGTCAAGAGTGGTATTACACCATTCTATATACAAAACCTACCGATTAACCTTGTTTCTTGTTGTACTTAGAAAGTTTAACTAAAAGTCAAAATTTTATCCCCGATTGGCCTAAACGGCCATATAAGAGTTGAATAGGGCCTAAAGGGGAAGAAAACATGGTTCTTAAGATCAGAGAGTTATATAACATAATTTTTAAGTATAAATTCTACCAATTAACCTTTTTCTAGTCTTAATCGGGAAGTTTGACAGAAATTCAAGCTTTCAGCCTTGATCGACCTGAACTAGGCCATGTAAGAGCCGAATAGGAAATAAATATTAGAAAAATGTAGTATTCAAGAGATGAGAGTAGTATTGCAAAGTTTCTATGTACAATTACTGCTAATTAACCTTATTTCAAGTATTAATTAGAAAGTTTGACCAAAAGCCAAACTTTCGGCCTTAATTGGCCAGAGTTAAGCTTTATAAGTGCCGAGTAGGGCCCAAACAGGGAGAAAACGTGGTTCTTAAGAGCCAAGAGAAGTATTACATAGTTACTACGCATAATTACTATCAATTAACCTTGCTACTAGTCTTAATTAGGAAGTTTGACTAAAAAATCAAAGTTTCATCCCTGATTGGCTTGAACTAGGCCATATAGGAGCTAAATAGGGCTAGAATAGGGAGAAATCGTGATTTTCAAGAGCCAGGAGTTGTATTACATAGTTTTTATGTATAAATACTATCAAGTAAACTTATTTCTAATCTTAATTGAAAAGGTTGATCAAAAGTTAAACTTTCAACACTGATTGGCCTGAACTCAGCCTTATAAGAGCCAAATATGGCCTAAACGGGGAGAAAACGTGATTTTCAATTGTCGAAAGTGGTATTACATAGTTTTTATGTACAAATACTATAATTAAACTTAGTATTATAAAGTTACTATGCACAATTACTTCTAATTAACCTTGTTTCGGGTTTCAATCTAGAAGTTTGACTAAAACTCAAACTTTCAACCCCAATTAGCCTGAACTAGACCATATGAGAGTCGAATAAGGAGCAAATATAGGGAGAATGTGGTTCTCAAGAGTCGAGAGTAGTTTTACATTGTCTTTATGTACAAATACTATCAGTTAAACTTATTTCAATTCAAGTCTTAATTGGGAAGTTTCACCCAAAGCCAAACTTTCAGCCCTTTTGGCCTACACTAGGTCTTATTGGAGCCGAATAAGGAACAAACATGGGGAAAATGTGGTTCTCAAGAGTTGGAAGTTGTATTATATAGATTCTATGTACAATTACCTCCAACTAACTTTGTTTCAAGTGTTAATGTGGAAGTTTGGTAAAAGTTAAATTTTCAGCACTGATTGGCCTGAACTAGACCTTATAAGAGTTGAGTAGGGCAAAACGGGGAGGAAAACATAGTGTTTAAGAGCCGAGATTAGTATTACATAGTTTATATAAACAATTACTACAAATTATCTCATTTTTTGTCTTAATTGGAAAGTTTGGCCATAAGTCAAACGCTTATTCCCGATTGGCCTGAACTAGGCCATATAAGAGCCAAATAGGGCCCAAATGAGAGAAAATGTGATTTTTAAGAGCCGAGAGTGGTATTATATTATTTCTATACACCGATGCTACCAGTTAACCTTATTTCTAGCCTTAATTGGGGAGTTTGACCAAAAGTCAAACTCTCAACCCCGATTAGTTTGAATTACGCCTTATAAGAGCCAAATAGGGCCTAAAAGGGGGGAAAACGTGGTTTTGAAGAGCTGTGAGTGGTACTATATAGTTTCTATCTATAAATGCTACTAATTAACCTTGTTTTTAGTTTTAATTAGAAAGTTTGACCAAAACTCAAACTTTCAGTCCCGATTGGCCTGAAATAGGCCTTATAAGATTACATAATATTTATATACAATTACTACCACTTAATCTTATTTCTAGTCATAATTGGTATATTTCTCTAAAAGTCAAACTTTCATCCACGATTGGCTTGAACTAGGTAGAAAACATTGTCTTAAGGGCATATAAGAGCCGAATAGGGCCCAAACAGGAAGAAAACTTCGTTCTTAAGAGATAGGAGTGGTATTACATAGTTTCAATATATAAATTCTATCAATTAACCTAATTTCTAGCATATATTAGGAAGTTTGACCAAAAATCAAACTTTCAGCCCTGATTGGTTTGAACTAGGCCATATAAGAGCCGAATAGGCCCCAAACGGGGAGAAAACATGGTTCTTAAGACCCGAGAATGGTATTACATAATTTCTATGTACAAATACTACCAACTAATCTTATTTCTAATCTTAACTAGAAAGATTGACCAAATGACAAACCTTCAGCCCCGATTGGGCTGATTTGGGCCTTATAAGATCCGAATAAAGAATAAACATAGGGAAAACGTGATTTTCAAGAGCTGAGAGTGGCATAACATAGTTTCTATGTACAATTACTACTAATTAAGCTTATTTTTAGTCTTAAATGAGAAGTTTGACTAGAAGCCAAGGTTCAACCCTGATTGACTGAATAGGCCTTATAAGAGTCGTGTAGGGCCCGAACAAGAATAAAACGTGATTTTCAAGAGTCGGGAGTAGTATTACATAGTTTCTATGTACAGTTACTTCTAATTAACCTTGTTTCTAGTGTCAATTGAGAAGTTTGATCAAAATTCAAACATTCATCCCTGATTGGCCTGAGATAAGCCCTATAAAAGTTGAATAAGGCTCAAACGGGAAGAAAATATGGTTGTCAATAGCCATGAGTTGTATTACATAGTTTCTATATACAAATACTACCTATTAACCTTACTCCTAGTCTTAATTGGAAAGTTTGACAGCCCCAATTGGCCAGAACTAGGCCTTATAAGAGCCGAATAGGGTATAAATTGGGAGAAAACGTTCTTTTCAAAAGCCGAGAGTGGTATTACATAGTTTCTATATAAAATAACTATCAATTAATCTAATTTATAGTCTTAATTTGAAAGTTTTACCAAAAAGCCAAACTTTTAGCCCTGTTGGCCTAAACTAGGCCTTATAAGAGCCGAATTAAGAACAAATATAGGGAAAACGTGGTTCTCAAGAGCTGGGATTAGTATTACATAGATTTTATGTTCAATTACTTCCAACTAACCTTGTTTCTAGTATTAATTGGGAAGTTTGACCAAAAGTCAAACTTTCAGTCTGATTGGCCTTCAGCCTTATTAGAGCCGAATATAGCCCAAATGGGGAGAAAACATGATTCTCAAGAGCAGAGAGTAGTATTAGATTGTTTCTATGTATAATTACTATCAATTAAGTTTTTTCTAGTCTTAATTGGGAAGTTTGACCAAAAGTCAAACTTTCAACCCTGATTGGCATGAACTAGGCCTGATAAAAGCCGAATAGGGAAAAGACATGGGGAAAGTGTGGTTTTCAAGAACCGAGAGAAGTAACACATAGTTTTTATGTACAGTTACAATTACTTAAACTTGTATCTAGTTTTAATTGTGAAATTTGACAAAAAGCCAAACTTTCGGCCCTGATTGGCTTAAGCTAAGCCTTATACGAGCCCATTAGGGCCCAAACAGGGAGAAAACGTGGTTCTTAAGAGCCGAGAGTAGTATTACACAGATTTTACGTATAATTTCTTTCAATTAACCTTATTTCTAGTCTCGATTATGAAGTTTGACCAAATTCAATCATTCATCCCCGATTGGCCTGAAATCGGCTATATAAGAGCCGAGTAGGGCCCAAACGGATAGAAAATATGGTTCTCAATAGTCAAAAATGGTATTACATAGTTTCTATATAAAAATACTACCAATTAACAATATTTATAATCTTAATTGGGAACTTTAACCAAAAGTCAAACTTTCAGCCCCGGTTGGTCTGAACTAGGCCTTATAAGAGCCAAATAGGGCTAAAACGGGGAAAACTTGGTTTTCAAGAGTTGTAAGTGGTATTACATCATTTCTATATACAATTACGACTAGTTAACCTTATTCTAATCTTAATTGAAAAGTTTGACAAAAAATCAAGTCAAACTTTCAGCTCTGATTAGCGAGAATTAGGCCTTATATGAGCAGAATAGGGCCTAAACGAGGAGAAAACATGATTTCAAGAGCCAGGAGTGGAATTACATAGTTTCCATGTGCAGATATATAAATTAAACTTATTTTTAGTCTTAATTGAGAAGTTTGATTAAAAGTAAAACTTTCAGCCCTGCTTGGCCTAAACCAGGCTTATAAGAGCCGAATAGGGAACAAACATGGGGAAAACTTGGTTCTCAAGAGTTAAGAGTAGTATTACATAGTTACTATGGACAATTACTACCATTTAACCTCATTTCTATGGTTTATTGGGAAGTTTGACTAAAAGTGACTTTCAGTCCCGATTAGCCTGAGGTAAGCCTTATAAGAGCCGAATAGGTCCACAACAGGGATAAAGTATGTTTTTCAAGAGCCAGGTATTGTATTACATAGTTTATGTACAAATACTATTAATTAAATTTATTTCTAGTCTTAACTGGAAAGTCATCCCCGAATGGCCTGAAGTAAGCCATATAAGAGCCAAATAGGGCCAAAACAGGGAGAAAACTTTATTCTCAAGGGTCGAGAGTGGTATTACATTATTTCTATGTATAAATATAAATTAACCTTTTTCCTGTCCTTAATTGGAAAGTTTGATCAAAAGTCAAACTTTCAGCCCAGATTAGCAAAAACTATACCTTTTAAGAGCTGAACAAGGAAAAAATAGGGGGAAATGTGATTTTCAAGAGATGGAAGTAGTATTGCATAGTTTCTATGTAGAATTACTACGAATTAACTTTATTTCTAGTTCTTATTTGGGAGTTTGATCAAAAGTCAAACTTTCAGCCCAGATTGGCCTAAACTAGGCCTTATAAGAGGCGAATCGGGCCCAAATGGGGAGAAAACATGTTTTTCAACTTTTATGAGTACTTTACATAGTTTTTACATAAAATTACTACTAATTTACCTTTTTTCTAGTCTTAATTAGGAAGTTTAAATAGAAGTCAAAATTTCAGCCCCGATTGGGCTTAACTCGGCCTTATAAGAACCGAAGAGGGCCTAAAAGGGTTAAAAATTTGTTATCAAGAGCCGTGAGTGGAATTTCATAGTTTCTATATACAAAACTATTAATTAACCCTGTGTCAAGTCATAATTGGGAAATTTGATCAAAAGTCAAACTTTCAACCCCATTGACCTGAACTAGGACTCATAATAACTGAACAGGGTCTAAACGGGGAGAAAAAATAGTTTTCAAGAGTAGTATTACATGGTTTTTAAGTAAATAACTACTAATTAACCCAATGTCTTGGGAAATTTGATCAAAAGTCAACCTCCCATCCCCGATTGACCTGAACTAGGCCATCTAAGAACGGAATAAGGCCCAAATGGGGAGAAAACATGATTTTCAAGAGGCTAGAGTAGTATTACATAGTTTCTATATAGAATTACTACGAATTAACCTTATTTCTAGTCCTTATTGGGTAGTTTAACTAAAAATCAAACTTTCAACCCGAATTGGTATGTATTAGGCCTTATAAGAGGCGAATAAGGCTCAAACGGGGAGAAAACATGATTTTCAGCAGCCGTGAGTAGTGTTACATAGTTTTTACGTACAATTACTACTAATTAACCTTGTTCTAGTCTTAATTAAGAGGTTTAATGAAAAGTCAAAATTTCAACCCTGATTGGCCTTAACTAGGCATTATAAGAGCCGAAGGGCCCCTAAATAGGGAAAAAACTTAATTTTCAAAAGCCGTGAGTGGTTTTACATAATTTTTATATACAATTACTATTAATTAACCTTGTTTCTAGTCTTAATTAGGAAGTTTGATAAAAAACCAAAGTCTTAACCCCGTTGGCCTGAACTAGGCATCATAAGAACCGATAGGGATAAACAGGGAGAAAACATAGTTTTCAAGTGCCATGAGTAGTATTTCATAGTTTTTAAGTAAATTAGTACTAATTAACCATGTTTCTCATTTTAATTAAGAAATTTGATCAAAAATCAAACTCTCATCCCCGATTGGCCTGAATTAGACCATATAAGAGCCGAATGGGCCCAAATGGGGAGAAAATTGGCTCTCAAGAGCTGGTAGTGATAATACATAGTTTTATGCATAAATATTACTAATTAATCTTATTTATAGTCTTAATTAAGAAGCTTGACTAAAAGTTAAACTTTCAGCCCGATTGGCCTGAATTAGGCCTTATAAGAGTTAAATAGGACCCAAACAAGGGGAAATGTGATTTTTAAGAGCCATGAGTGGTATTACATAGTTTCTATGTATAATTACTACTAATTAACCTTATTTCTAATTTTAATTGAGAAGTTTGATCAAAAGTCAAACTTTTAGTCTCTATTAGACTAAACTAGGCCTTATAAGAGCTGAATAGGGCCTAAATAAGGGAAAACATGGTTTTCAAGAACCGGAAGTTGTATTACATAGTGTCTCTATATAATTATTACTAATTAACCATGTTTCAATTCTTAATTTGGGAAGTTTAACCAAAAGGCAAACATTCTGCCCCGATTGGTCTGAATTAGATCTTATAAAAGCCGATTGGGGCCCAAACAGGGGAAAACATTGTTTTCACAAGTCGGGAATAGTATTACATAGTTTCTATTGCTAATTTCTACTACTTAGCTTTATTTCTAGTAATTTTGACCAAAAGTAAAACTTTCAGCCCCGATTGGCATGTACTGGCCGTATAAGAGCCGAATAGAGAAACGAGGGGAAAACATTGGGTTTAAGAGTCGTGAGTAGTATTACAAAGTTTCTATATACAGTTACTACTTATTAACCTTGTTTCTAATCTTAATTGAAAAGTTTGGACAAAAGTCAAGCTTTCAGCCTAGATTAGCCTGAACTAGACCTTATAAGAGCAGAATAGAGAGCAAACGGGGAGAAAATAAGATTTTGAATAGTCGGTAGTTGTATTGCATAGTTTCTATGTGCAATTACTATTATTTAGCCTTATTTGTACTCTAAATTATGAAGTTTGATTAAAATTCAAACTTTCAGCCTCTATTGGTCAGAACTAGGTCTCATAAAAGCCGAGTAGGGTCCAAATGATGTGAAACGTGGTCTTCAAGGGCCTGAGTAGATTTACATAGTTTTTATATACAAATACTACTAATTAAACTTGTTTCTAATCTTAATTGAGAAGTTTAACTAAAAACTAAACTTTCAGCCCTGATTGGCCTAAACTAGGCCTTATAAGAGCCAAGTAGGGCTCAAACGGAGAGAAAATATCATTTTCAAGAGTCCAGAGTAGTACTACATAGCTTCTATATACAAATACTATTAATTAAACTTATTTCTAGTCTTAATTAGAAAGCTTGACCAAAAGTCAAACTTTCAGCCCAATTTGACCTAACTAGGCCTTATAAGAGCCGAATAGAAAACAAATATGAGGAAAATGTGGTTCTCAAAGGTCAGCAGTAGTATTACATTATTTCTAAGCACACAAATACTATCAATTAAATTTATTTCTAGTCTTAATTGAGAAGTTTAACCAAAAATCAAATTTCAGCCCTGATTGGCCTAAACTTGGCCTTAAAGGAGCCGAATAGGAAACAAATATTAGGAAAAATTGTTCACAGGAGTCACGAGCAGTATTACATAGTTTATATGTACAATTACTTTCAATTAACTTTATTTCTAGTATTAATTATAAAGTTTAATCAAAAAGTCAAGTTTTCATCCCTGATTGGCCTGAATTAGACTATACAAGAGCCCAGTAGGACCCAAACAGGGAGAAAAAATGGTTATCAAGATTCGGTTAGGGCCCAAACAAATACAAAATATAGTTCTCAATAGCCAGAAATGGTATTACATAGTTTATATGTATAAATACTACCAATTAACAATATTTCTAATCGTAATTGGGAACTTTGACTAAAAGTCAAACTTTCAGCCCCGGTTGGTCTGAATTAGGCTTTTTAAGAGCCGAATAGGGCCAAAACGGGGAGAAAACTTGGTTTTCAAGAGTCGTCAGTGGTATTACATCGTTTCTATATACAACTTACGACTAGTTAACCTTTTTCTAATCTTAATTGAAAAGTTTGATCAAAAATCAAGTCAAACTTTCAGCCCCGATTAGCGAGAATTAGGCCTTATAAGAGCAGAATATGGCCAAAATGAGGAGAAAACATGATTTCAAGAGACAGGAGTGGAATTACATAGTTTCCATGTGCAAATATATAAATTAAACTTACTTTTAGTCTTAATTGAGAGTTTTATTAAAAGTAAAACTTTCAGCCCCGCTTGGCCTAAACCAGGCTTATAAGAGCCGAATAGGGAACAAACATGGGGAAAACTTGGTTCTCAAGAGTTAAGAGTAATATTACATAGTTACTATTGGGTGTATTACTAGTCTTTATTGGGTAAAACATAGTTCTATATACAATTAATAATAATTAACCTTATTTATAGTCTTTATTGGGAAGTTTGATCAAAAATCAAATCCTTTAGTCTCCTCGACTTGAACTAGGCCTTATAAGAGCCAAATAGGGCCTAAATTGGGTGACAACGTGGTTTTCAAGAGTCGAAAGTATTACTGCATAGTTTCATTATACAATTACTACTAATTAACCTAGTTTCAAGTCTTAATAGGGAAGTTTGACCAAAAACCAATCTTTCAGTGTCGATTAGACTTAACATATGCCTTACAAGAGCTGAATAGGGTCCAAAAGTTAAGAAAACATGATTTTCAAGAGTCATAAGTAGTATTATATAATTGGAAAGTTTGGACAAAAGTCAAGCTTTCAGTCTCGATTAGCCTGAACTAGACCTTATAAGAGTGGAATAGAGCCCAAGCGGGGAGAAAATGAGATTTTGAATAGTCGGTAGTAGTATTACATAGTTTCTATGTGCAATTACTATTAATTAGCCTTATTTGTACTCTATATTATGAAGTTTGACTAAAATTCAAACTTTCAGCCTCTATTGGTCAGAACTAGGTCTTATAAAAGCCGAATAGGGTCCAAATGATGTGAAAACGGGGTATTCAAGGGCCTGAGTAGTATTATATAGTTTTTATATACAAATACTACTAATTAAACTTGTTTCTAATCTTAATTGAGAAGTTTGACTAAAAAACAAACTTTCAGCCCTGATTGGCCTAAACTAGGCCTTATAAGAGCCAAGTAGGCTCATACGGGAAGAAAATATCATTTTCTAGAGCCGAAAGTAGTATTATATAGTTTCTATATACAAATACTATTAATTAAACTTATTTCTAGTCTTAATTGGAAAGTTTGACCAAAAGTCAATCTTTCAGCCCGATTTGGCCTAGTTAGGCCTTATAAGAGTCGAATAGGAAACAAATATGGGGAAAATATGGTTCTTAATAGTTAGCAATAGTATTACATTATTTCTAAGCACAAATACTATCAACTAAATTTATTTCTAGTCTTAATTGGGAAGTTTATCAAAAAGCCAAATTTCAGCCCTTATTGGCCTAAATTTGGCCTTATAAGAGCCGAATAGGAATAAACATTGGGGAAAATTGCTTCTTAGGAGTCACGAGCAGTATTACATAGTTTATATGTACAATTACTTTCAATTAACTTTTTTTCTAATATTAATTGGAAAGTTTAACAAAAAGTCAAGCTTTCAGCCCCGAATAGCCTAAATTGGCCTTAAGAGCCAAATAGGGGCCTAAACGGGGAGGAAACATGATTTTCAAGAGCCGAGAGTGGTATTACATAGTTTCTATTTACAAATACAATCAATTAAACTTATTTCTAATCTTAATTGGGAAGTTTGACCAAAAGCCAAACTTTAAACCTTGATGGGCGTAAACTATGCCTTATAGGAGTCGAGTAAGGCCCAAACATGGGGAAAACATGGTTCTCAAGATTCAAGAGTAGTATTACATAATATTTATGTACAATTACTACCACTTAACCTTATTTCTAGTCATAATTGGTATATTTAACTAAAAGTCAAAGATTCATCTACGATTGGCCTGAACTAGGAAGAAAACGTTGTTCGTAAGGGCATATAAGAGCCGAATAGGACCCAAACAGGAAGAAAACCTCGTTCTTAAGAGACAGGAGTGGTATTACATAGTTTCAATATATAAATTCTATCAATTAACCTAATTTTTAGTAATAATTAGGAAGTTTCACAAAAAATCAAACTTTCAGCCCGGATTGGTTCAATTGAATTAGGCCATATAAGAGCCAAATAGGGCCCAAACAGGGAGAAAACGTGGTTCTTAAGACCCAAGAGTGGTATTACATAATTTCTATGTACAAATACTACCAACTAATCTTATTTCTAGTCTTAATTAGAAAGTTTGACCAAAAGACAAGCCTTCGCCCCAATTGGGCTAATTTGGGCCTTATAAGACCCGAATAAAGAATAAACATGGGGAAATGTGATTTCCAAGAGCTGAGAGTGGCATTACATAGTTTCTATGTAAAATTACTACTAATTAAGCTTATTTTAGTCTTAAATGAGAAGTTTGACTAAAAGTCAAGGTTTAACCCTGATTGACTGAATTAGGCCTTACAAGAGCCGCGTAGGGCCCGAACAAGAATAAAACATAGTTTTCAAGAGCCGGGAGTAGTATTACATAGTTTCAATGTACAGTTACTTTCAATTAACCATGTTTCTAGTGTTAATTGAGAAGTTTGACCAAAATTCAAACATTTATCCTTGATTGGCCTGAGCTAAGCCATATAAGAGACGATTAGGCCCAAACAGGGAGAAAACATGGTTGTCAATTGTCATGAGTTGTATTACATAGTTTCTATGTATAAATACTACCAATTAACCTTACTTCTAGGCTTAATTGGAAAGTTTGACTAAAGTTAAACTTTTAGCCCCGATTGGCCAAAACTAGGCCTTATAAGAGCCGAATAGAGCCTAAACTGGGAGAAAACGTGCCTTTCAAAAGCCGAGAGTGGTATTACATAGTTTCTATATAAAAATAATTATCAATTAAACTAATTTATATTCTTAAGTTGAAAATTTTACCAAAAACCCAAACTTTCAGCCCCGATTAGCCTAAACTAGGCCTTAAAAGTTCCGAATTAAGAACAAACATGGGAAAAACATGGTTCTCAAGAGCTGGGAGTAGTATTACATAGCTTTTATGTTCAATTACTTTCAACTAACTTTGTTTCTAGTATTAATTGGGAGGTTTGACCAAAAGTCAAATTTTCAGTCTGATTGGCCTTTAGCCTTATTAGAGCTGAGTATAGCCCAGATGGGGAGAAAATGTGATTCTCAAGAGCAAAGTAGCATTTGATTATTTCTATATATAATTACTACCAATTAAGCTTTTTTCTAGTCTCAATTGGGAAGTTTGACCAAAAGTCAAATTTTCGGCCCCGATTGGCTTGAACTAGGCCTGACAAAAGTCGAATAGGTAAAAGACATGGGGAAAGTGTCGTTTCAAGAACCGGGAGTAGTAATACATAGTTTTATGTACAGTCACTATTAATTAAACTTGTATCTAATTTTAATTATGAAATTTGACCAAAAGCCAAACTTTCGGCCCGATTGGCTTGAATGAAGCCTTATACGAGCCCATTAGGACCCAAATAGGGAGAAATCGTGGTTCTTAAGAGACGAAAGTAGTATTACACAGATTTTATGTATAATTACTTTTAATTAACCTTGTTTCTAGTCTTAATTTTAAAGTTTGACCAAAAGTCAATCATTCATCCCCGATTGGCTGAAATCGGCCATATAAGAGCCTTGTAGGCCCAAACGAATAGAAAATATGGTTCTCAATAGCCGAAAATGGTATTACATAGTTTCTATGTACAAATATGACCAATTAACAATATTTCTAACCTTAATGGGAATTTTGACCAAAATTTAAACTTTCAGCCCCGGTTGGTCTGAACTAGGCCTTATAAGAGCCGAATAGGGCCAAAATGGGGAGAAACCTTAGTTTTCAAGAGTTGTGAGTAGTATTACATAGTTTTTATATACAATTACTTCTAATTAATTATTTCTAGTCTTAATAAGTAAAACTTTCAGCTCCGATTGCCTAAACTAGGCCTTATAAGCGTCGAATAGGGCCCAAACGGGGAGAAAACATGATATTCAAGAGGCTGGAGTAGTATTACATAGTTTCTATATTCAATTACTACTAGTTATTTTTATTTCTAGTTTAATTGAAAGTTTAACTAAAAGTAGAGCCCAAACAGGGAGAAAACAAGGTTTTCAAGAGTCAGGAATAATATTACATAGTTTTCTTATACAATTACTACAAATTAACCTTATTTCTTATCTTAATTGAGAAGTTTGACCAAAAGTAAAACTTCAGTGTTTTTAATCTTATTTGAAATTTTGACCAAAAGTGAGACTTTCAGCCCTGATTGGCCTAAAGTAAGTATTATAAGAGCTGAATAGGGAACAAACAGGGGAAAAACATAATTTTCAAGAGAAGGAGTAGTTTACATTATTTCTATGTAGAATTACTACGAATTAACCTTATTTCTAGTCCTTATTGGGTAGTTTGACCAAAAATTAAACTTTCAGCCCGAATTGGTATGAACTAGGCCTTATAAGAGGCGAATAGGGCCCAAACGGGGTGAAAATATGGTTTTCAGCAGCCATAAGTAGTGTTACATAGTTTTACGTACAATTACTACTAATTAACCTTATTTCTAGTCTTAATTAAGAGGTTTAACGGAAAGTCAAATTTTCAACCCTGATTGGCCTTAACTAGGTCTTATAAGAGCCGAAGGGCCCCTAAATAGAGAAAAAAACTTGATTTTCAAAATCTGTGAGTGGTATTACATAATTTATATATACAATTACTATTAATTAACCTTGTTTCTAGTCTTAATTAGGAAGTTTGATAACAAATCAAAGTTTTAACCCCGTTGGCCTGACTAGGCCTTTTAAGAACCGAATAGGGATAAACGGGGAGAAAACATAGTTTTCAAGAGCCGTGAGTAGTATTACAAAGTTTTTAAGTAAATTACTACTAATTAACCATGTTTCTCATTTTAATTAAGAAATTTGATCAAAAGTCAAACTCCCATTCCCAATTGGCCTGAATTAGGCCATATAAGAGTCGAATGGACACAAACGGGGAGAAAACTGGCTCTCAAGAGCTGGTAGTGATATTACATAGTTTTTTTACACAAATACTACTAGTTAACCTTATTTCTAGTCTTAATTGAGAAGTTTGACTAAAAGTTAAACTTTCAGCCCTATTGGCCAGAATTAGGCCTTATAAGAGTTAAATAGGACCCAAATAAGGGGAAATGTGATTTTTAAGAGCCATTAGTGTTATTACATAGTTTCTATATATAATTACTACTAATTAACCTTATTTCTAGTCTTAATTCAGAGTTTGATCAAAACTCAAACTTTCAGTCCCTATTAGACTGAACTAGGCCTTATAAGAGCCGAATAGGGCCTAAACGAGGAAAAACGTGGTTCTCAAGAATCGGAAGTGATATTACATAGTTTCCATATATCTACTAATTAACCTTATTTCTAGTCTTAATTTGGGAAGTTTAACCAAAAGTTAAATATCAGCCCCGATTGGCCTGAAGTAGGCCTCAAAAGAGCCAAATAGGACCCAAATTGGAGAAAACAAGGTTTTCAAGAATTGGGAGTTATATTACATAGTTCTATATATAATTAATAAAAATTAACCTTATTTATAGTCTTTATTGGGAAGTTTGATCGAAAATCAAATCATTTAGCATCGAATAACTTGAACTAGGCCTTATATAAGCCAAATAGGGCCTAAATGGAGTGACAACGTGGTTTTCAAGAGTCGGGAGTATTACTGCATAGTTTCAATATATAATTATTACTAATTAATCTAGTTTCAAGTCTTAATAGGTAAGTTTGACCAAAAACCAATCTTTCAGTCTCAATTACACTTAATTATGCCTTATAAGAGCTGAATAGGGTCCAAAAGTTAAGAAAACATGATTTTCAAGAGCCGTAAGTAGTATTACGTAGTTTTTATATACAAATGCAATAAATTAACCTTTTTTAAGTCTTAATTGGAAATTTGATCAAAAGTCAAAATTTCTGCCTTGATTGACTTTAAACTAGGCCCTATAAGAGCCGAATAGGGCCCAAACAGGGGGAAGACATGGTTTTCAAGATCTGTGAGTAGTATTACATTATTTCTATATATGAATACTAATAATTAACTTTATTTCTGGTCTTAATTGGGAATTTTTACAAAAGGCAAACTTTCTGCTCCGATTGGTCTGAATTAGATCTTATAAGAGCCGATTGGGGCCCAAACAAGGGGAAAATATAGTTTTCACGAGCCGTGAATAATATTACATAGTTTCTATTTCTAGTTTCTACTAATTAACTTTATTTATAGTCTTAATTAGAAAGTTTGACTAAAAGTCAAACTTTCAACCCCGATTAGCATGTACTAGGCCGTATAAGAGCCGAATAAAGAAACGAGGGGAAAACATGGGGTTCAAGAGCCATGAGTAGTATTACATAATTTCTATATACAATTACTACTTATTAACCTTTATTCTAATCTTAATTGGAAAGTTTGAACAAAAGTCAAGCTTTCAGCCTCGATTAGCCTGAACTAGATTTTATAAGAGCGGAATAGAGCCCAAACGGGGAGAAAATGAGATTTTCAATAGTCGATAGTAGTATTACATAGTTTTTATGTGCGATTACTATTAATTAGCCATACTTGTACTCTAAATAATGAGGTTTGAATAAAATTCAAATTTTCAGCCTCTATTGGTCAGAACTAGGTTTTATAAAAGTCGAGTAGGATCCAAATGATGTGAAAACGTGGTTTTAAAGGGCTTGAGTAGTATTACATAGTTTTTATATACAAATACTACTAATTAAATTTGTTTCTAATCTTAATTGAGAAGTTTGACTAAAAACCAAACTTTCAGCCCTGATTGGCCTAAACTAGGCCTTATAAAGGCCAAGTAGGGCTCAAATGGGGAGAAAATATCGTTTTAAGAGGCGAGAGTAGTATTACATAGTTTCTATATACAAATACTATTAATTAAACTTATTTCTAGTCTTAATTGAAAAGTTTGACTAAAAGTCAAACTTTCAGCCTTATTTATCCTAAGTAGGCCTTATAAGAGCCGAATAGGAAACAAATATGAGGAAAATGCGGTTCTCAAGAGTCAGCAGTAGTATTACATTGTTTCTAAGCACAAATCTATCAATTAAATTTATTTCTAGTCTTAATTGGGAAGTTTAACCAAAAGCCAAATTTCAGCCCTGATTGACCTAAACTTGGCCTTAAGGAGCCGAATAGGGAACAAATATAGGAAAAAAATTGGTTCGCGGGAGTCATGAGCAGTATTACATAGTTTAGATGTATAATTACTTTCAACTAACTTTGTTTCTTATATTAATTATAAAGTTTAATAAAAAACTCAAGTTTTCATCCCTGATTGGCCTGAATTAGACTTATAACATAATTTTTATGCATAAATACTACCAATTAACCTTTTTCTAGTCTTAATCAGGAAGTTAACAGAAATTCAAGCTTTCAGCCTTGATCGACCTGAACTAGGCCATGTAAGAGCCGAAAAGGGAATAAACATTAGATAATGTAGTATTCAAGAGACGAGAGTAGTTTTGCAAAGTTTCTATGTACAATTACTGCTAATTAACCTTATTTCAAGTATTAATTTGAAAGTTTGACCAAAAGCCAAACTTTCGGCCTTAATTGGCCAGAGCTAAGCTTTATAAGTGCCGAGTAGGCCCCAAACAGGGAGAAAACGTGGTTCTTAAGAGCCAAGAGAAGTATTACATAGTTACTACATATAATTACTATCAATTAACCTTGCTATAGTCTTAATTAGGAAGTTTGACTAAAAAATCAAAGTTTCATCCCTGATTGGCTTGAACTAGGCCATATAGGAGCTAAATAGGGCTAGGATAGGGAGAAATTGTGATTTTCAAGAGCCAGGAGTTGTATTACATAGTTTTTATGTATAAATACTATCAAGTAAACTTATTTCTAATCTTAATTGAAAAGGTTGATCAAAAGTTAAACTTTCAACACTGATTGGCCTGGACTCAGCCTTATAAGAGCCAAATATGGCCTAAACGGGGAGAAAACGTGATTTTCAATTGTCGAAAGTGGTATTACATAGTTTTTATGTACAAATACTACAAATTAAACTTAGTATTACAATGTTACTATGCACAATTACTTCTAATTAACCTTGCTTCGGGTTTTAATCTAGAAGTTTGACTAAAACTCAAACTTTCAACCCTAATTAGCCTGAACTAGACCATATGAGAGTCGAATAAGGAGTAAATATAGGGAGAATGTGGTTCTCAAGAGTCGAGAGTAGTTTTACATAGTTTTTATGTATAAATACTATCAGTTAAACTTATTTCAAGTCTTAATTGGGAAGTTTCATCCAAAACCAAACTTTCAGCCCTTTTGGCCTACATTAGGTCTTATTGGAGCTGAAGAAGGAACAAACATGGGAAAAATGTGGTTCTCAAGAGTTGGGAGTTGTATTATATAAATTCTATGTACAATTGCCTCCAACTAACTTTGTTTCAAGTGTTAATGGGGAAGTTTGATAAAAGTTAAATTTTCAGCACTGATTGCCCTGAACTAGACCTTATATGAGTTGAGTAGGGTAAAACGGGGAGGAAAACATAGTGTTCAAGAGCCGAGATTAGTATTACATAGTTTATATAAACAATTACTACAAATTTTCTCATTTTTTGTCTTAATTGGAAAGTTTGGCCAAAAGTCAAACGTTCATTCCCGATTGGCCTGAATTAGGCCATATAAGAGCCAAATAGGACCCAAATGAGAGAAAATGTGGTTTTTAAGAGCCGAGAGTGGTATTATATTATTTCTATAAACCGATGCCACAAGTTAACCTTATTTTTAGGCTTAATTGGGGAGTTTGACCAAAAGTCAAACTCTCAGCCCCGATTGGTTTGAATTACACCTTATAAGAGCCAAATAGGGCCTAAAAGGGGGAGAAAACCTGGTTTTGAAGAGCTGTGAGTGGTACTATATAGTTTCTATCTATAAATGCTACTAATTAGCCTTGTTTTTAGTTTTAATTAGAAAGTTTGACCAAAACTCAAACTTTCAGTCCCGATTGGCCTGAATTAGGACTTATAAGAGTTTAATATGGCCTAAACGGGGAGAAAACGCGATTTTTAAGAGCCGAGAGTGGTATTGCATAGTTTTGATGTACAAATATTATCTATTAAACTTATTTCGAATCTTAATTTTGAAGTTTGACCAAATGCCAAACTTTTAACCCCGATTGGACTAGGCCTTATAATAAGTTCCGAATAGGGAAAAACATAGGGAAAACATGGTTCTCAAGATCTGGGAGTAGTATTATATTGTTTCTATGTATAATCATATCCAATTAACCTTGTTTATAGTATTAATTGGGAAATTTGACCAAAAGTCAAACTTTCGACCCTTATTGGCCTGAATTAGGCTTAGAAGAGTCGAATAGGGGCCCAAACATGGCGAAAACGTGGCTCTTAAGTGCCAGGAGTAGTATTACAGAGTTTTCATATACAATTACTGCCATCTAATCTTATTTCTAGCCTTAATTAGAAAGTTTGACCAAAAGTCTTTCACCCTGATTGGCCTGAACTAGGATATATATGAGTTGAAGAGGGCCCAATGGGGAGAAAATGTGGTTCTCAAGAGCCAGAAATGATAATACATAGTTTTTATATTCAAATACAACCAATTAATCTTATTTCTAGTCATAATTGACAAGTTTGACTAAGAGTCAAACTTTCAGCTTTGATTGGCCTGAACTAGGCTTTATAAAGAGACGAATAGGCCTAAATGGGGAGAAAACAAAATGTTCAAGTGTCAAGAGTGGTATTACACCATTCTATATA
Source organism: Agave tequilana (assembly GCA_038442645.1). Lineage (NCBI taxonomy): Eukaryota > Viridiplantae > Streptophyta > Magnoliopsida > Asparagales > Asparagaceae > Agave > Agave tequilana. The sequence continues at coordinate 34,294 of JAVJIF010001009.1, forward strand.
CAAAACCTACCGATTAGCCTTATTTCTTATTGTACTTAGGAAGTTTAATTAAAAGTCAAAATTTTATCCCTGATTGGCCTATTCGTCTCTTTATAAAGCCTAGTTCAGGCCAATCAAAGCCAGGAGTTGTATTACATAGTTTTAATGTATAAATACTATCAAGTAAACTTATTTCTAATCTTAAATTAATAGGTTGATCAAAAGTTAAACTTTTAACAATGATTGGCGTGAACTCAGCCTTATAAGAGCCCAAATATGGCCTAAACGGGGAGAAAACGTGATTTTCAATTGTCGAAAGTGGTATTACATAGTTTTTATGTACAAATACTATAAATAAACTTAGTATTACAAAGTTACTATGCACAATTACTTCTAATTAACCTTGTTCCGGGTTTCAATCTAGAAGTTTGACTAAAACTCAAACTTTTAACCCCAATTAGCCTGAACTAGACCATATGAGAGTCGAATACGGAGCAAAATAGGGAGAATGTGGTTCTCAAGAGTCGAGAGTAGTTTTACATAGTTTTTATGTACAAATACTATCAGTTAAACTTATTTCAAGTCTTAATTGGGAAGTTTCACCCAAAGCTAAACTTTCAGCTCTTTTGGCCATACTAGGTCTTATTGGAGCCGAATAAGGAACAAACAGGGAAAATGTGGTTCTCAAGAGTTGGGAGTTGTATTATATAGATTCTATGTACAATTACCTCCAACTAACTTTGTTTCAAGTGTTAATGGGGAGTTTGGTAAAAGTTAAAATTTCAACACTGATTGGCCTGAACTAGACCTTATAAGAGTTGAGTAGGGCAAAACGGGGAGGAAAACATAGTGTTCAAGAGCCGAGTTTAGTATTACATAGTTTATATAAACAATTACTACAAATTATCTCGTTTTTTGTCTTAATTAGAAAGTTTGGTCAAGTCAAACGTTCATTCCCGATTGGCCTGACCTAGGCCATATAAGAGCCAAATAGGGCCCAAATGAGAGAAAATATGGTTTTTAAGAGCCGAGAGTGGTATTATATTATTTCTATACACCGATGCTACCAGTTAACCTTATTTCTAGCCTTAATTGGGGAGTTTGACCAAAAATCAAACTCTCAGCCCCGATTAGTTTGAATTACGCCTTATAAGAGCCAAATAGGGCCTAAAGGGGGGAAAACGTGGTTTTGAAGAGCTGTGAGTGATACTATATAGTTTCTATCTATAAATGCTACTAATTAACCTTGTTTTTAGTTTTAATTAGAAAGTTTTACCATAACACAAACTTTCAGTCCCGATTGGCCTGAATTAGGCCTTATAAGAGTTTAATATGGCCTAAACGGGGAGAAAACGCGATTTTAAGAGCCGAGAGTGGTATTGCATAGTTTTGGTATACAAATATAATCTACTAAACTTATTTCGAATCTTAATTTTGAAGTTTGACCAAATGCCAAACTTTCAACCCCGATTGTACTAGGCCTTATAATAAGTTCCGAATAGGGAAAAACATAGGGAAAACATGGTTCTCAAGATCTGGGAGTAGTATTATATTGTTTCTATGTACAATCATATCCAATTAACCTTGTTTATAGTATTAATTGGGAAATTTGACCAAAAGTCAAACTTTCGACCCTTATTGGCCTGAATTAGGCTTAGAAGAGTCGAATAGGGGCCCAAACATAGTGTTCAAGAGCCGAGTTTAGTATTACATAGTTTATATAAACAATTACTACAAATTATCTCGTTTTTTGTCTTAATTAGAAAGTTTGGTCAAGTCAAACGTTCATTCCCGATTGGCCTGAACTAGGCCACATAAGAGCAAAATAGGGCCCAAATGAGAGAAAATATGGTTTTTAAGAGCCGAGAGTGGTATTATATTATTTCTATACACCGATGCTACCAGTTAACCTTATTTCTAGCCTTAATTGGGGAGTTTGACCAAAAGTCAAACTCTCAGCCCCGATTAGTTTGAATTACGCCTTATAAGAGCCAAATAGGGCCTAAAGGGGGGAAAACGTGGTTTTGAAGAGCTGTGAGTGATACTATATAGTTTCTATCTATAAATGCTACTAATTAACCTTGTTTTTAATTTTAATTAGAAAGTTTTACCAAAACACAAACTTTCAGTCCCGATTGGCCTGAATTAGGCCTTATAAGAGTTTAATATGGCCTAAACGGGGAGAAAACGCGATTTTTAAGAGCAGAGAGTGGTATTGCATAGTTTTGATGTACAAATATTTTATCTACTAAACTTATTTCAAATCTTAATTTTGAAGTTTGACCAAATGCCAAACTTTCAACCCCGATTGGATTAGGCCTTATAATAAGTTCCAAATAGGGAAAACATGGTTCTCATGATAGTATTATATTGTTTCTATGTACAATCATATCCAATTAACCGGTTTATAGTATTAATTCGGAAATTTGACCAAAAGTCAAACTTTCGACCCTTATTGGCCTGAATTAGGCTTAGAAGAGTCGAATAGGGGCCCAAACATGGCGAGAACGTGGCTCTTAAGAGCCAAGAGTAGTATTACAGAGTTTTCAGATACAATTACTGCCATCTAATCTTGTTTCTAGTCTTAATTAGAAAGTTTGACCAAAAGTCAAACTTTCACCCTGATTGGCCTGAACTAGGATATATATGAGTTGAAGAGGGCCCAATGGGGAGAAAATGTGGTTCTCAAGAGCCAGGAATGATAATACATTATTTTTATATTCAAATACAACCAATTAATCTTATTTCTAGTCATAATTGACAAGTTTGACTAAGAGTCAAACTTTCAGCTTTGATTGGCCTGAACTGGGCTTTATAAAGAGCCGAATAGGCCTAAACGGGGAGAAAACAAAATTTTCAAGTGTCAAGAGTGGTATTACACCATTCTATGTACAAAACCTACCGATTAGCCTTATTTCTTGTTGTACTTAGAAAGTTTAACTAAAAGTCAAAATTTTATCCCCGATTGGCCTAAACGGTCATATAAGAGTTGAATAGGGCCTAAAGGGGAAGAAAACATGGTTCTTAAGATCAGAGAGTTATATAACATAATTTTTAAGTATAAATACTATTAATTAACCTTTTTTAGTCTTAATCGGGAAGTTTGACAGAAATTGAAGCTTTCAGCCTTGATCGACCTGAACTAGGCCATGTAAGAGCCAAATAGGGAATAAACACTAGAAAAATGTAGTATTCAAGAGACGAGAGTAGTATTGCAAAGTTTCTATGTACAATTACTGCTAACTAACCTTATTTCAAGTATTAATTAGAAAGTTTGACCAAAAGCCAAACTTTCGGCCTTAATTGTCCAGAGCTAAGCTTTATAAGTGCCGAGTAGGACCCAAACAGGGAGAAAACGTGGTTCTTAAGAGCCAAGAGAAGTATTACATAGTTATTACGCATAATTACTATCAATTAACCTTGCTACTAGTCTTAATTAGGAAGTTTGACTAAAAAATCAAAGTTTCATCCCTGATTGGCTTGAACTAGGCCATATAGGAGCTAAATAGGGCTAGAATAGGGAGAAATCGTGATTTTCAAGAGCCAGGAGTTATATTACATAGTTTTTATGTATAAATACTATCAAGTAAACTTATTTCTAATCTTAATTGAAAAGGTTGATCAAAAGTTAAACTTTCAACACTGATTGGCCTGAACTCAGCCTTATAAGAGCCAAATATGGCCTAAACGGGGAGAAAACGTGATTTTCAATTGTCGAAAGTGGTATTTGTAGGCTGTCCAAAAGTTACTGGAGGACAAGCCATTGAAAAGCAAAGTTTCAAACTCTAGACGCGAGGGACTATCACCCGCGTCTCAGCATCAAGGCGCGTTGGCTCGACACCCGCGTCTCAGCATCAAGGCACGTTGGCTCGACATCCGCGTCTCAGCATCAAGGCGCGTCGGCCTGACACCCGCGTCTCAGCATCAAGGCGCGTCGGCCTGACACCCGCGTCTCAGTATCAAGGCTCGTTGGCTTGATACCCGCGTCTCAACATCAAGGCGCGTTGGCTTGACATCCGCGTCTCAGCATCAAGGCGCGTCGGCTTGAAACCCGCGTCTCAGTTGTAACCGCCTTGGTTAAGGGACCAATCACTGCCTACACGTAAGGGAAACCAGCTCCCATCGTGGCGTGTCTTTAGCAGGCACGTGGGTTAGTTACCGCCCATGTAGCGGGGAAGTTGGCCCTCATTGTGGAGCGTTTTCAGGGGGCACGTTCACCCCTGGGACCTCTATAAATAGCCCCGTCGCTATGAAGAAGGGGTCGAATTTTTGGCGATCGGCATCAAGGGGAAGATCATCAGCAAAAAGAGAGAGAAGATCATCAGCAAAGAGAGAGAGAAGACTCTTCAGCAAGTTCGCTGTGTACGAGCTAGCCTTCGCCTACCTTCTCTTTTAGAGTTTTGGTAGACAGAGCTGTGTCACTCTTTCTACCGGCAAAGAGGAGATCCCTGAAGGACGGTCATCTGGTCAACAGAGAACAAGATTCACTCTCCACCGCCACACGAAGAACCCAGCCTTAAACAAAGGGGGAATTCAAGATTCAATATTCTCCCTCCCTTGTAACCGGAAGGAACAGTTCTTGTTGTAATCTTTTTCATTTGATTCAAGGAAAACTTTTACGGCAATTCACTGTCTCCCTCTTTCCCGGGTCATACAAGAGATGGCGACTCCGCTGGGGACTACGTTTGTCACTGAGGAGCAAATAGTGGCGCAAGATGACGTCCACTATAAGGGAAAGATGGTCGAATCGCTCGTTGTTGAGTTCGACCAGGCGAAGTACGAAGAGTTTCTCTCTTCGGCTCCAAGAGCCCAAAGACCCGTGTCTGCCGCCGGGTCTCGACGGGGAATGGCCTCGAGGCCCAATCCATGGCTTTCTCGAGCTCCAAGCAAGGTACCCGCGACAAGCAAGGTACCCGCGCCAACGCCTCTCAGAAGGCCCGCGTGGTCCCAGGCACATCTGCCTTTGCGACAAACCGCGTCGCACAGAACACCCACGTCAGCGTCTCTCAGGAGACCCGCGTGGTCAAAATCCCTGATGTTCAACATCAGGATGTTGTTGGTCTCTCTCCACCTCCTCGACGCAATCGAAACGCTGAGCGTCGACAGAGGAGACGTGCGCGTCAGCTGCAAGTTGGAACCGTTGGTTGTCCAACTGAGGCTGGACGCGACGTACAATCTCGCGTCTTCCCCGCGCCGCGTCCAGTACGTGAAATTCGCGTTTGGCGTCCCAAACGCGAGATTCCTTCAGTTAGGTCCTCTGAGGACCAACTCATCAAACGACAAGGTGAGACCTCTGCGCCTCGTCAAACGCAGGAGGCACGAGCTCATAGGCGTGGGGCCCAGCAGCCCATCCTCTCTCAAGTGCCTCTGCCCAGACGCACCAGGCAGCAACGCGAGACTCGCGTTTCATCTCAGCAGAGACGCCAGACGCGCGTTACACAGCCGCGTCGCGAGAACCGCATCCCTGAAGCCTGCGTCCAGGCTGTGCAGCACATGGATGCCTCCCGTCTTCGACGTTGCGAGGTTGATCTTTTCAATCCCCCTCCCATGGATTTGAGGGATTATCTGACGAAGAAAAGAAGTGCCAATCAGGCCACTTCGTCGTGTTGCTGCCAACGGCTCATCCATATGCTCACTGAGTGCCGTTGCGGGTCAGGCGTGCACCAGCAGTCTTTAGTCAGACAGCTGACCCTGATTCCTCCGTCAGCCAAAAGAAGACGCTCCCACAGAAGGAGAACCTTCTCTGACGTTGAGTACCCGGAGCTCACTGCGAATATGACAAGCAGGAGTAAGGAAAAACAACTTGCAGTCAGCTCAGACGACTCCGAGTCTGACTCTGAACCGGAAGGAGTGTATCGACACACTCGCACCCGGACTGGGGCCATTCCCCCAATTGATTATAATGCCTTAGCCCATGGCATTAATGATTCCCACTCCGCTGTAGCGGAATCAAGGGCTTCGAACTCTTCCGTCGAGAAGGAGACCTCCGCCTACATGACAGGCGCTCCTGAGGAGACGACTAAACGTTTGGAGCAGATCCAGAATGCACAAATGGATATGATTCTTGCTCAGCAGGAATCTATCAACTCCCTCAAGCAGGCGATTGCACAGCTGCTCGAAGACAGGAGGAGGTCCCCTCCTAAAAAGTCAAAGGGCAAAGCGGAAAAGGGAGAAAGCTCATCTTCCGAACCTTCTGAGGAGACGCGGCGATCTACCTCCGGCTCGTCCAAGTCCTCGTCGCAAGTAAAAGGCGACCAAGATCAGGGAAAGGCTCATGTTAAAAGAATGAGTCAACTGGAGCGACGCCTCGAGGCCCTTGCTAATCGCAAAGACCTCCAAGAAGTAGGAGTGGTCCGGCCCTACCTGGCTGAATGGGACTTGGTTCCGTACCCGCCCAAGTTCAAAGCTCCAACTCTTCAAGCCTTTGATGGGAAGGGGTCACCCAACCAGCACATCTACTACTTCAAATCCCAAACCGGGAATGTAGTAGATAATGACGCCATCCTGGCACGCCTGTTCATCGGCACCCTGAAAGGGTTGGCCTTTGAATGGTTTATGAAGCTCCCATAAGGTTCTATCAAGAACTGGGGCGATTTGGAGAAGCTCTTTTTAACACGCTTCTTCGAGGATGACTCCGAAGTCACAATGCCAACCCTTTTGGCTACCAAACAGCGAAAAGGGGAGTCCGTCAAATCTTTCGTGGAAAGATTTCGGAACATGGCACTCCGGTGTCCAAGCGGTATGACCCAGGCCACCCTGGTGGAAACATGCCGCCACAATCTCCAAACCTCGCTCCTTGCTCAAATAGGAGTTGCTGAAAGCCGCACCTGGAAGCAATTAGTCCAACAAGGTGAACAGGCTGAGGAGATTGTCACCCGCGTCAGAGCTGAGGAAGGTAAGCCTAGGCCGGAAAGGTCAACAAGGCGTGCGCCAGATACATTCCTCCAAACAAAGCGGGAGGATAATTTGGCAACGGAGACCAAATCTCCCGCCAAACCTCAATCAGGCAAGGCGAGTGGCTCTTCGAGCCAGCCACGCGCAAACAAGCAATATTCCTTCAAGGAAGAACATGTCGATTCGCTCTTTAAACTACTTAACAAGAGCAACCGACTGAAGCTCCCTGAAGCTCGACGCCCAGAGGAGGTCGGCAAGACCGACAATCCCAACTACTGCATGTATCACAGGATGTTGGGACACCCCACCAAAAGCTGCTACGTCTTCAAGGACATCCTTCAGGCTCTGATTGACGCGGAGGTGTTAAAGCTCCGACCAGAGCAGAAGAAGGTGACGGCTAATGTAACATCGGTTCTCCAGTTCTGGAGACAACCTCCAACGCCTGCGGGGGTGACTCCTGTTCTGAAAGGAGAACTGAGAGTGGTCAACACAGACCCTCACCAGCAGCATGAGAAAGGCTTGGTACCCGTCCCTACACCTCAAGGGGAAATCATGTGGGTCCACCCTGACCTTGTCAATGAGTAGCAATGGACTACTGTGACCAATAGGAAATCTAAAGGCAAGGCAAAAGCCTCATCCTGCAATGTAGTGGGTGCCTCCTCTCGAGAAGCGGAGACGGATATCCCTTCACTGATCGACTCAGAGAAGGAAACGATAGTCTTGGCCGCAGAGCCCAACCAACCGATGGCGGGAACCCGTTCAGGACAAGCGTACTTAAAACAGTACGACGAGACGGCAATAGCCCCTCCTCAACCAACTGCGGAGCCAGTCAGGCCCTCCACAAAGCCACCTGTGGAAAAGCAGAAGGGGACTCGATTTTCTCGAGCCCTTCAAAAGGGCATCGCGGAAGGATCTACGACACCTTACCGCTTTGATGTCCTGGCTCAGTTGGCCAACATTCCGGCACGCATTACCTTGTATGAACTTCTTAGACTATCAAAGTCGACCAGGGAAGCTCTGCAAGAAGCTCTGGCAAATGCTGAGGTCTTCATGACCCAGGTGCCGAAGGAGGAAGATGTAGAGGATTGCCTCCACACCTCCCAGAATGCCCCCTGCATCACCTTCACGGCAGATGATATGCAGGTGAAAGGGAAGCATGATCCTGTACTTCACAGGGTATATTGGATCGTCCGAGGTAAACCGCATCCAGGTAGATCCAGGGTCCGCGTTGAGCATCATGCCTCGCCGGGTCATGCAACATCTCGGCATTCCTACCCATCGTTTGAGCCCCACCCAGACAACTATCTATGGGTTCAATGCCAACCAGACCCGTCCGATGGGGAAAATCAAGCTCAGGTGTCAGATTGGAAGTCTCAAGTCGGAAGTGACATGCTACATCATCGACGCCGACACTTCCTATAATCTATTGCTGGGACGACCGTGGATCCACCGCAACTCCATCGTTCCCTCCACTCTCCACCAAGTCATGAAGTACATTGAAGGGAGTGGAAATGTCCAGACGTTGATCGCCGAAAGGCATCCGTTCAAAGGGGTCGAGAATTATTTCACCGACTCTTTGCTGTACCAAGATCCGGTGGAGACGGATGAAACCCCACAACCAGAGGAGCCAGACTCTGGTAATGAGGCTGACACTGAGCCTGAGAAAGAAGAGTGCCTGTGGGAGTTAGAACCACTTGTAACAGGCACTAATAAGCCCGATGTCGATAATACCACCGATGATGTAGGCGGTTGGTATATTAATGAAGATTTAGATTTTGCGTATTTTTCTGTGTGTGCTTCTGATTCAATACCGTCAGATACTAGCACTGATATAGATGACGATCCCTAGTCGGCAGTAGATGCTTTGACATCGTTGCATGTACCAGTGAAGTCGTCTTTCGAGACATACCGAGACAATGGTAATGCGCAAGAATCTATATTCATGGTTCCGGCCAGACGAAAAGGCCAAAAACCAATTCTTTTTGGGCGAATCTCGTCTGAACCAGCGCCCCGTGACGAATCGGAAGGCGAGGAAGAATCCCCTCAGTTCGATTATTACGAACCAAAAGCGCTCAAAATGATGAAGTGCATGGGGTATGATCTAACCAACAGACCCGGGTTGAACTTCGGCAAAGGAAGGAAAACGCTACTTCGATCCTTTGTGCCGAAAGGGAAGGCCCCCGATTATTATCATCGGACGCGCCGGGGTTGGGCTATGTATCAACTCCGGTCCCATCAGCCTCCGATTCTCAAGAATCATCGAGCAATGATTACTCTTCGGACACGTCATCTTGGGAGTCAGATGTCAGTGTCGGCAACATCTTCAAGGAACTTTCAGTGAACATGATTTCGACAAGCCACCTGGAAGATGGAAATGAAGAAATGATCCAATCAGATACAGATCCTTGGATCAAACATTTAAATACTCTTTGGGATACCCGCTTTGAACAGCGCGAGCCACCCACAGAAGACAAGGTTGTTCAAGTCAATCTAGGAGATGAGGCCAACCCTAAGCCCATCTTCATAAGTGACGGCCTGTCACCTTCGGAGAAGAAAGATATAATATCTCTTGTACAAGAGTATATAGACGTCTTCGCCTGGAATTATGAGGACATGCCAGGACTTGATCCTCAAGTGGCCATGCACCGCCTCAACATCAATCCGGACGTAAAGCCTGTCAAACAACAGCAGCGACGGTTTCGCCCAGAAATAATGGAGGCAATTCAATCAGAAGTCAGAAAACTTATTGATTCTGGCTTCATCAGGGAAGAACAACATCCCGACTGGGTAGCCAACATCGTCCCAGTCGCCAAGAAGAACGGGAAGATCCGGATCTGCATCGACTTCCGTGATCTAAACGAGGCTTGTCCCAAAGACGAATTCCCATTGCCAATCACAGATGTCATGATTGACAATACTTGTGGATTCGAACGAATGTCCTTCATGGATGGATTCTCAGGATACAATCAAATCAAAATATATCCTGATGACGAAAAGCATACTTCCTTCAGAACTCCTCTAGGGGTATATTGCTACACCGTCATGCCCTTCGGACTGAAAAATGCAGGGGCAACATACCAAAGGGCCATGAACGCCATTTTCCATCAGCAAATACGCAAAACGGTGGAATGTTATGTTGATGACATCGCGGTAAAAAGTCGCACTAAAGGTGATCACATAGCGGACCTGAAGGTAGTCTTCGACATCATGCGGGCTCATCAATTGAAGATGAATCCCACAAAGTCCTTCCTGGGGGTGGCCAGTGGCAAATTCTTAGGATTTGTTGTAACATCCACCGGAATTCACTTGGACCCGGAAAAGGTTCGCGCTATCCAAGAGATGCAACCCTCGAGAAATCTCAAAGAACTCAGAGGATTGTAAGGACGATTGGCGTACATCCGCAGGTTCATCTCAAACCTTTCCGGAAGATGCCAACCTTTCGCTAAGCTGATGAAGAAGGGTGTCTCATTCACTTGGGATAACGCTTGCCAACAAGCGTTCGAGGAAATCAAGCAATACCTCACCCAACCACCAGTCCTTGCAGCTCCAGTAGCCGGAAAGCCGTTTCTGGTGTACGTCCGAGCAATGGAGCATTCTTTGGGAGCTCTACTAGCTCAGAATGACGATCAGGGACGTGAGCAAGCAATCTACTATCTGAGTAGAACAATGATCGGAGCCGAACATCAGTATAACCCGATCGAGAAGGAATGTTTGGCACTAGTGTTCGCTATCCAGAAAATGCGACACTATCAGGTAGGCCAAACTATAAACGTCATATCAAAAGTCAACACCCTGAGATTACTTATGACTAAACCTTCATCGCTAAACGGCCGATTGGCAAAATGGGTCATATTGCTCTCCCAATATGAGATGCGCTTTTTACCACAAAAGGCCATTAAGGGACAAGCAGTCTTTGATTTCCTAGCTGAGCACCCAGAGCCGAGGGCAGTCAAAGTCTACGAGGATCTCCCAGATGAGGTTGCTGAAGTCTGCCTGACTCAGACATCGTTCGAAAGTCAAGTATGGCAACTTTTCTTCGACGGTGCATCAAGAACAAGCCCGAGGGGACACTTAGTAGCGGGGGTAGGAGTGGTACTCGTATCCCCACAAAATTATGTGATTCCCCGAGCTGTCTCATTAACTGAGCCTTGTTCCAACAATGTGGCGGAGTACAACGCTCTTTTGATTGGGATGCAATTCACCGATGAGATTGGCGTTAAAAATCTCGAGGCATACGGCGACTCTAAACTCATCGTCAGCCAAGTTCGCGGGGAGTACGAAGTCAGACATGAAGACTTAGTACCTTACCACAATGCAACTATCCGCATGGCCGAGGGGTTTACAAGCTTCTACATCGACCATGTACCGCGCAGGCAAAATGCGCACGCAGATGCACTCGCATCCCTGGCTGCCTCCTTAGCTCTTCCAGCTGGAGCAATGGAGAAGATATTCGTCTACAGCCACGACCTGTATTGCCCGAGAAATGCTCTCGAGGATTATCAGGAGTCAACGGGAGGTCGTCACCGCGAAGAAGCACTTGAAGCATCAACCGGTCCAGAGCTTAAAGACTGGCGATTCCCCTATATCGACTACGTCTTATACGACATCCTGCCTGAAGACACCAAAGAGGCGGCTGCCATTCGAAGGAAAGCCCCCAAATTCTATTATAATGCGATTACGCGAACATTGTATCGTCGATCGCATGACGGGATCTTGCTCCGGTGCCTCTCACCAAAGGAGGCTCAAGAGGTATTGAAAGAAGCCCACGACGGCATGTGTGGAGCCCATCAACCTGGCCCAAAACTGGCACATCGACTCCAAAGATTGGGTTACTACTAGCACAAGATGATTGCCGATGCCGTCACTTATGCCAAGAAATGTCACGCCTGCCAAGTGCACGGCGATTTCATCCATCAAGCACCAGGGTACCTCCACTCTACGGCCTCTACCTGGCCATTTGAAGTGTGGGGCATGGACGTGGTTGGTCCTATCAGCCCACCATCATCAAAAGGACATCGGTTCATTTTGGCAATAACCGATTATTTCTCCAAATGGGCCGAAGCCATCCCTTTGAAGGAGGTCAAATCGTCGAACGTGATCAAATTCGTGAAACACCATGTTATTTATCGTTTCGGCGTACCTCGGCGAATTGTCCACGACAATGGGCCTCAGTTCATCAGCCAAGCTTTCCAGAGATTCTGCGCTAAGTTCAGAATCCAGAGTGTGTCCTCAACGGCATACTACCCCGCCGCTAATGGCCTCGCAGAAGCTTTCAACAAGACTATTGGCAAGCTTCTCAAGAAGTTCGTCTCGAAAAGTCAACGAGACTGGGACGACAAGTTGGGTGAATGCTTATGGGCGTACCGCACAACTGTGCGAACCCCAACTAAAGCTACGCCATTTTCTTTGGTCTATGGGTGTGAAGCCGTGCTCCCACTAGAGATCCAAATTCCATCTCTACGCGTCGCCTTGACAGCGGAGATGACAACAGACGAGAAGCATCGACAGCGACTCCAAGAACTGGAGGCCTTAGATGATAAACGTCTGCAGGCCCAACAGCAAATCGAGCTCTACCAGGCTCGAATTACCAGAGCCTTCAACAAGAAAGTTAAAGTGCGAACTTTCAAGAAAGGCGATCTTGTCTTAGCCGTCAGAAGACCCATGGTAATGACGCACAAGACAAAAGGAAAATTCCAACCCAAATGGGAAGGACCATTTGTAGTAGAGTCAGTCTACTCAAATGGGTTATATCGCCTCATAACCACGAATGGCGATACACTTATGATGCCGATCAATGGCAGGTTCCTGAAGAAGTACTATCCTTAGATGGTATTCTTCTGCTGATCAAGTTAAAAATACACCTCTGATCAAAACAAGAAGAGCTTCTTCATTAATATCTGACGCCTCCGACGGCTAAGGATAGAGGAAAATATTGGCTTCCAAGCCCAACATAAGTCTTCGACAACTCATCATGCTGAGGGGAATAGCATGGCTAGCCCAACTCAAACGGTAGTTGGTAAAGGCACTTCAAACCCGTTGACAGCTGAGGATTTGCTAAAAAATCCTAAGGGACACGTTCCCATTTGATCCGACGCCTCTGACGGCTAAGGATAGAGGAAAATGTTGGCTTCCAAGCCCAACATAAGTCTTCGACAACTCATCATGCTGAGGGGAATAGCATGGCTAGCCCAACTCAAACGGTAGTTGGTAAAGGCACTTCAAACCCGTTGACAGCTGAGGATTTGCTAAAAATCCTAAGGGATACGTTCCCATTTAATCCGACGCCCCCGACGGCTAAGGATAGAAGAAAATGTTGGCTTTTAAGTCCAACATAAGTCTTCGACAACTCATCATGCTGCGGGGAATAGCATGGCTAGCCCAACTCAAACGGTAGTTGGTAAAGGCACCTCAAATCCGTTGACAGCTGAGGGTTTGCTAAAAATCCTAAAGTGGACTTGACTCCACTCCTTCCTCCAAAATCCCCTACCAATTCTCATCCACAGAATGGTAGGTCTACAAAATACAACCATTACTAAGTTAACACTATACCTCTGGTAATGGAAACTTTTCAATATTCCTTGTCGAGTACAAGTTTTGTTTGTCAACTCTACACGGAGTACCAAATTTTCAAATTTGCCAAGTTAACACTACACCTCTGGCACTTCAAAATTTTCACTTGTCAATTCTCATCAATAGAATGACAGGTCCTCAAATTACTCTTACCATGAGTCAATCTTTGTCAAGTTAATATCACACCTCTGACAAGTTACTGTTAAAGTTTAACACCACACCTCTAAACAGTAATCAAGTTTCTGCCAGGTTTAATATTACACCTCTGACAGTCACTTTTCTTCAGACTTCCACACCGAAGCTGAAATGGATGATGCTAAGTTAACACCACACCTCTAGCATCCAAGTCATTGCTAAGTTCAATAATACACCTATGGCCATGACTTTCCCTCGGACTTCCTTATGCAAGCCGAGATGACCAATGCTAAGTTCAACATTACACCTCTAGCATTACCTTCACTGTCAAGTTAAACATTACACCTATGACAGTGACACTTCTGAGTTAAGTTAATATCACACCTCTGACTCACATCCTTGTCAAGTTAACATTACACTTCTGATAAGACCACTTTCAACCCGTTAAGTTAATATCACACCTCTGACGGTAACAAACTTTCCTAGATTCCCCACGAGTCTAGCCCCACTTGTTATTCTCTTCAACAGAATAACAAGTCTACCTAAAAACATTGTTAGGTTAATACTACACCATCAACAGTGTTTCCATCAAATCCCCAGTTGAGCTCAATCAAGCTAATCCCAAACACTTGATAAAAGTTCACCCTCCCTGGGGTACCAATTCTACTTGTCACTTTCTCTTATAAAGTGGCAGGTCCATCAAAAATATCACCCCTGTCAAGTTAATATTACACCTCTGACAGTATCGTGAGAGTTCCTGAAATAGGATCTTTCTCCAAAGTTTGACTTATTAAAATTTCCATCATAATTTTGACAAAGTCAAAGACTCTTTGCTTCTATGCGTCTAATTAAAAAAAAAAGTTCAAGACAATAGAAGAGGCAAAAAGAGAAGTGTCACTTTTATTTATATCCAGGTATATGAAAGTGATACAAAAACGCTCTCTTATACAATAAGATTGAGTGTTACAGTCAAAACGCTCTCTTATACAATAAGATTGAGTGTTACAGTCAAAACGCTCTCTTACAATAAGATGGAGTGTTACAATTAAGGAGTACAAAGAAGTCCCTCTCCCTCTCAGAGGTTGCACTCACTCCTTAAAGCCGCGTCTGATTCCAAGTGCGCGATGTTTTGTGGCTACAGTAGAAGCTGGTTACACCACGATGCATGATGTAAACATCGAAAGAGCCCTAGCTGACTAAGCTAAGAGCAATGGTGTTCTTGAGGTCCGGTGGAAGCAGAAAGTCCGGCAACCCTTCGTTCATGAACATCTCTTTCCCCAGCAGACCATCCAGCAGACATGAGGAGTCCTTGATGTTACTTCTGGGGTGGGAGAGGAAGAGGATCCTGCCTGCCGCCGTGTCCACCGTAACCTCCTCGCCGCCATACTTACCCTGACCATCTCTTGCCAGCAGGCATGATTGGTGCAGTGGATCTGAAGAGACCTTGGCGAGAGTCGATTCCTCGTCAGGGACATAATATATTCCCTTGTGGACGACGAGGACCATAATATATTCCCTTGTGGACGAACATCGAACAAGTTCGCCGTCCGATATATTCTCCCACGGACTTAGCGAACATGAAGAAGGATGACCAAGCCTACCTGCAAAAAAGCAAACAGGGAATCAGACAATTCAGAGCTTAGTACACTTCAACAGAAGAAAACTAAGTCACAGACGCGACTATTTTCAAAGGCCGCAGACGCGGGAATGATCCGCGCAGCAAGCCACAGTCCTGCGATAATAAAAACAGACGCGAGCGAGACTGTGATACACACAGAATGCAAACGCGACTTAACTCCACATCCGCGTCTAAGATACAAGGTGCGCAAAAAATCAGACGCCGAAAACTGCCATCTCTCTGTTGGAGGAACAGGAGTTGCAAGATTCGGGTCTGAAGCCTTCAACCCGAGTTGGAATTCATCCAAGTCAGTGGCCTTAAAACGCGAGCTTCATGAGTAAAGCCGCGGCCAAGTACCAAAGACTTTTGTACTCACGTCCAAGGGAGTTTAAGTCGGCGGCGCAAATTCCAGAAGGAATGCACCAACCACGACTTCACAAGAAGGTCCAGATGATATCTCTTTAAGGGGTATACTGAAATTCAAACTTGGTTGGACCTAAAATGTCATGGTAAGTGGGCATGACATAACAGCAGAGGCCTCTACCATGAGTTGGGCTCTCTGCATCCAAACGCGAATGAGCAAGATGATCCAAGAGACGCTTTTTCTTGAAGAGACCAAACAGGAGCATAAAAGCCCTGGGTCATCTTCATCCACAGAGCCATCTTTATCCATGAACACAGGATCCCTTTTAGAGACTTTGAAGGAGGCGAGACTTCTCAGAGCAAACCAAAGAAAGAACAGTCCAAGGTCTGGATTGTTAAAGAGGAAGTGGGTTAGCCTTATTTATAGGCAGACCCTAATAACTGTCATTAATGGTGCGCTAATCGGAATCGTTGCCTTGGTGGCCGCACGACTGCCAAAGTCCAATGAGAGACTGACGCGTGGAGCGTCGCTTTGGGAACCGTCGCAGACACTGGTCTCCAACCGCCAGCGCCGGTTTCGCATTAAAAGGCATTAACGCCTTCAGCCCAATGAAAAATCGACGCGTGGACAACTGCCTTGGAAAACAACGGATGACCCGGTTTCCCAATCGTCAGCGAAGACTTGACGGTCAAAGATCTCATAAAATCTTTAAGTCAGGCTGTATTAAACGCAGATAGGAAAGTTGCGTCCAAAGAACCGCGTCTCCTTTCTCAGATTGAAAGACATCCACCCGCGTTCCAGAAGAATGCCTGCGTCGCGTCCCTTCAGCAAACAATGCTGCGTCCCTCGCGTCTGCTCTATCTGCGTCTTTCTCAGCAAGACAAATTCGCGTTTCACTCTGTGATTGACGCTGCGTCTCATCAAAAAGGACTTAGTGAAATCTAAGTTCCTATGGAATGATGACCGCGTCTCACCCTGTGATTGACGCCGCGTCTCATCAAAAGGACTTAGTTTTATCTAAGCTCCTATGGACGGATGACCGCGTCTCACTCTATGGATCAATGCCGCGTCTCATCAAGAAGATTTAGAGTCGACGCCGCGTCTCATTGAAAGAATTAGTCTTACCTAAGTTCAGTATTCACAGCCAGTGATTAGGGAGTTGAATTCATCCACAGCTAAACAAAGAAGATGGAACAAAAACTTCAAAAACTTTTATTATATCGAAAATAGTAAAAGTGGATACAAACACTCTAATAGAGTGTCCTCTTCTTTACAAAAAAAAAAGGAAGAAGGGGAAAAGGCTAAAAGTCTTGATCCGGCAATGAACGGATACGCTCCCTGAGATGATGCATCTCGTGCTGACGTGCCTTCTCAGCCTCCATCATGGCTTGGACCCGCAGCTCCTCTTCAGATAAAAAGGGTTTTGCAGCCAGCTGTGCTCGCAGAGATTCCAACCTGGAGGAATGAATGGTCTGGCTTTCTTCAGCTCGTGCCTTCGCAGCTTGTTGCTCCGCCAGCCTCTTCCGGACGGTGGCAAGCGTCCTCTCATTATCCGCGATCATGGCTTCCGCCTTAGCAATGGCAGACCGAGCATTGGTAATGGCGAGCTCTGCGTTTTGCCGGATGAACTCGGATTCCATTGAATCGTCAGCCAGTTTCTGACATTCAGCTTGGGAACGCTTGAGATTGCAGACCTCTTCAGCAACTTGTGCTTCCACCTCCTGTCGCTCTTGTTCCTGGGTGGCTAGGAGCCTAGTCAAGATGACCTGGGCTTCTTGAGAAGAACTAGCATTGTCCAAAGACTTCAGCTCTTTCAGGTCACTTCCCAATCGCTCCACCAACAGCATACACGACTTGGCAAGCGAGGAGCCTCCGGTTAATTCGATGTTACCGACCATGTTTCCAAGGAACGTCCGGGCAAAGTCAAAAGAGCTACGCCCAGACAGGATAAAATCGATGCACAATCGCATCGCGTCAAGGAACTGCTGCACCGTTTTGCGTGTCAGGAAATCCATGGTATCATCACCCGAGGTACTCCCCGACCCCCTTTCTATCATGAGGAAAGGGGTGCAAGCCGGCTCTTTTTGCGCGGGAGTCGTGCTGACCGTCGATACGGCAAGAGCGAGACTGGCCACTGGCACTTCCGGAGGTGTTATCTCTGCAGGAACCTCCACAGCTAATGATGGAGTAGTAAGCGCAACCTCCTCAGAAGCTTCAACCGAGACCTGAGTTGTGTGGCCTTTTGGAAGGGTACCGACCGTCGGACTCTCCACTCCCCCTCAGTTCTCTCTGTAAGTTATCGCGACATTAGCCACAAAGGAGAAAAGCGAAACATTTAAAATATCAGAACTTCCTTACCATTTGGGAGGTCCAGAGATGTCGAATCCTTGGGCGAATCCTGCGGAGTGGAAGTCTCCCTGGCTTCAATAGTAACCCCTTCACCCTGCAGAGTGGGTTCTTCCCCGGCCTTAGGGGTTGCCTCCTCTTCCGGCAAAGTGGAAGCCTCCCCGACATCAGTAGTTGCCCTCTCTGGAGTTATCTCGGCAACTGAAGCCTCGACTCCTTCGGGCTGGGTCAGCTCTTTTACCGTCTCCTCGATACGCGAGGAGGATGCAGCCTCGACATTCTCAGCCAATCCTGCAACATAAAAGGGAGAATGTTAAAGCCTCCTCTTCAAAATTAAAAAGGGAAATTAGGTCAACAGGTGAAAAGAGTACCTCCAGTGAGAATAATCGCCGGCTGTGATACCGTTGATGGCTCACCCCTGTATATTTCTTCCTCTGAGATGTGGGAGAACTTACTCGGATCAGGAAGAACGGGCTCATCGCCATAGTCGACCTCGTCTTCAAACTCGCTTTCCCCTGAGAGTGAGGAAAACGATAGCGCCTCGCGCGAGACTTCTGCAGCCGGAGCCTTGCCACCAATTACCCCAGTGGTAGGACTGGGGCCAACTGCCCGAGGACTGGAGATGAAGACACAAGGTGACCCAGGTTGCTGTGCCTCATCTCTCCCTTCATGAGCAAGTAAAAACCCGGGTTGAACTGAAATCCCAGAAAAATCGACATCTCCTCCACTCATGATGTCGACCTCTAGCTGCTCATCCTCGTCAGCGGTGGTGGCTCTGTCAACAAGCTCCCCTTCCTCCGCAGACCTACGGTCTCTGCTGCTCGACCTAGGGGCACGGACTAAAGGAACATCCTCTTCAGCTATATCTTCTTCCCTCGGTACCTCAATGACAGCAGGGATGTCTTCGGATCGGGAGACTTCGGTTGTCAAGTCTCTCCGAACCTTCTTGGGAGCAGGTTCAGCAGTTGAAGCAGAGCGTTGACGACGCTTGCTTACCACCTGTCGAGTCTTTGTTGCTCGTGGCTCCGCCCTTGCTGCTTGCGGCTCCTCCCTTGTTGGTCGCGGCTCCGCCCTTATTGCTCGTGGCTCCCTTCCCGACCTTCTCCCGACCTCCTTCTGGGCCTTCACGTACTGTTCGATGAGTTTCGAGGGTTTACCAGACTCTGACTTTGCCTCGAGATTTGCATTGATGCTCTCAATACATGAAGACCCCGGAGCGAAGTCCGGTGACTGGTTAACCTGAGAATACCAGGTGCAGAAGCTGAAGCTTATACGGCACTTGGACCCCTCGATAGGCAAGCGAAAGGTTGCTTCTGTCCCTCCAGCCACACTGTAGTACCAAGCCCGAGCACCTTCGAACAAGTTCCCTTCGAAGGCAAGTCGAGCATTGGGATTCCCGACGTACAGCTGATCGTAGCCGAATTGTCGAGCGAAACGATTCGGCATGTACGGCTCGATAGTGCATGAAGTCCCTTGCCGGAAAAGTACATATCCGGGCCGAATATTGATCAACCACCAGAAGACTCCCGCGGACAACCTCGTGAAGCCATCTGGGCCCGCAGAATCAGTAAATAGATCCCCGAAAGATGCACCAGAGATCTCGGGGAAGCAGCGATGGAGCTGGTAATTCGCAGGATCTGAAAGTCGCTTTCGGATGTAATATATATAAAGATCACGCCAGCTCGAATCCTCCAACCACTGTACAAAAGGGACGGAACTCTCCCTCCAACGCACTGCCGTCATCAGAGAAGGGCAGTGCATCACGTACCAAGCCATGAGGTACGTATAAGGCAGCTCGATCCGAGGGTTGGGGCGCTTCACCGTCGGATTCCCCTCTGAGTCAACATATGGCTTGCCGTGGGAGTCGACAGTTTTCGGCGCCTCGCAGAAACTCTTGGTTAGCGCCCGCAACCCGCTCTGAATGCCAGCCACCACGGCCGGGAGAAGGGCTATAGGGTTGCCATGGGCCAGGAGCACCGCCGGGTACACCACGTCAGCAACAATAGCTTCATGTGGCAGCGTGGGCACCACACAATGCTTTAGCCACAACATCAAGAAGCCGCCAACAGTGCCCTGTCGGAGATAGGGGTCCGGGCTTGATGGTGGAAGCTTTCGAAAACCAGGTCAGGGTCGAAACCGTCCTCGTTCGAAACCGTGGTGTAGAAGCCTTCAGGAGCCTGGGTGATCCTGTCTTCAATTTCCTCGTCGGAGCTGGGAGCCAGTCGGGTTATCGGATGGTCTTTCTTGTTGACACCGTTAAACAAGTAGCTGGCCCAAGACAGTTGCTTGACTCCCTGCGACCTCCAGGCGGTTAACTGACCGCAAATGTGGAAGTGACACATCACTTCCCAGTAAGTCTCGTACACCCGAGGAAACTCTTTCTTTAAGAGATGGAGCTCCTCAGTGGTCGGGACATATTCCTCATAGGGAATGTCCCCTGTTGCCAGCCCCGAGACCTCATGTAGCTCGTGCAGTGCAAGGCCCATCTCTCCGACCGGGGTAAAGAATGTCCCCGTCAGAGGATTGTAGCGCTCCAAGATCCCGAAAAAGTTATGAAAGCCTGGTGGGACACCCCACTGTACGGCCCTGACCGCCGGGTACAATCCCACACGCTTTAGCAGATCCCCAAGATCGGTGAGGACGAAACCCACCATCCTGCCCCACCAGTAGTTCTCCGTGGAATGGACCCACCCGGGCGGACGAAAACCGACCGGATAATCACCCTCCGCTTCCATGAACGAGTTGAGGAAGGTAGTGCCAAGTTGTGGTATCTCTCCAAGCGGAACCTCAGACTTGCGCGACCCAGGGAAAAGGCCGAGAACCGACCTGTCATGGCTATCATGACGGTGTACTTTATGGGAACCCAAATCACCGAGAGTAATCTCAGGGACGTATCGAGAAAGGTCCCATTCCATCTTCCGAGGGACGGACATGTGCTGGAAGTAGGACAGCGGGAACATCCTCTCCATGTCCGGAAGAAAGAATCTTCCACCCTTTATCTGACGGAGCCATTTATAAGTTCCGTCATACACACGATAGCCACCATTGTTGATACGATCTCCGAAGAAGAAGGCAGGCTTCTCCAGCTTGACGTGAGCATCCGTTGTGAATGCCGCATCGGTCATAAGTACCCGAAGAGTTCTCATGTCAACATTAGAGAGCCTCTCCCTGCGATCCGGCGACTTGTCAGCAGTCACAGGGACAGTCCTTCGTAGCACAAAGATCGAGTCCCGGTCAGCGCCACCCACATGTCCAAAGTGGCGCGTCTTGGCGAGTGAGGCAGAAGGATGGGGCACTACAAAAGAAAATGACACTTAGTTAGATACTTTATTAGAAGCAAAAATGCTAAGTGTTCATAACCCAGACGCAGAAGAGATACTGGACGCAGGAATTATCAAATCCGCGTCCAGACCTGCAAAACCGCGTCCAAACGCAGAAGAGATGCTGGACGCAGGAATTATCAAATCCGCGTCCAGACCTGCAGGATCCGCGTCTCCACCACATTCTCCTTGATGTCACTTCTGGGGTGCGAAAAGAAGGGAGTTATCCACCTTAACCCTTCCATCACCATAATCGCCAGAAGTTAAGGAGGGTAATTCCCTTCCTTTCACACCCCCAGATTTCTAAGTACTTGGACTCAAGTGCCAGATTCATCAAAATCGGCAGCTGATGAAACAGAACGCAAGGATCAA
Organism: Agave tequilana; assembly: GCA_038442645.1. NCBI lineage: Eukaryota > Viridiplantae > Streptophyta > Magnoliopsida > Asparagales > Asparagaceae > Agave > Agave tequilana. Next base: position 55,892 of record JAVJIF010001009.1, read on the forward strand.
ATCCGCGTTCTGCAAACCAAGTCCGCGTCTGAACCCTTCACAATTAGAAATATTCTAAGTGGAGAATCCGAAACGCAGGACCCAATAGCGCGAGGGTCCAAACCCGCGCCTCGGTTATCAACTCAAAGACTGCGTCTGAGATCGCATCTGAGAATCAAACACGAGTTATATCTTGTGTTAAAGATTCTTAGGGTTCTATGAGCTTCCGTTAATGGCGAAATCCACGCCCAAAAGGCATTATACCTGGGAAAGCAGCATCCTGCGCAGAAGAAGAGCCCCTCCGGGCCTCGTCGACGGTCGCCCGTGAAGAAGATGCGGTTGGCTTGGTCTTGGGTGCCATTGTTAATCAAGAATCTGATGTGAGTATGAACAGGGGAAGAAGAACTCTGTTTCTTAAAAAAAACCCTAAAATAGAACGCTCGGAGAAGAAGAGGTATCTCTCCAACTGTGGCTATTTATAGGCACAAGGATTCGCAAAGATACGCGGCGTGTGACCCGATAAAAGCTGCAGCAAATCATCGCATGACGCGTAGAGCAAATCTTCGCGAAGATCATGCGTCACGACTCCCCAGCGAGTCGTCATTTGACACGTGGCGCGGATCAGTTAATGAACCAAGAAATCCGCGCGCCAAAAGGTGAAATCCTGCCGGTTCCCCAGGCCAGCTGGCGGCGTAATCATCACACGGCACAGATTCGCACCCAAGGGACGCACCTCTTCGATGGACATGCCCCGTCAGCATCTCCATAAATGCATTCGGAAGGTCGCGTCTCTCTACAAAGTCCGCGTCCGACCCAGCGGGCCCAACATCGCGTCTGCCTCATAGAAGATCAGGCGCGTTTCCATTGCCAAAGGACGCACCCTACAGAAATCGCGTCTTTAAAGCAGTACCATCTCGGCTTTTTGAAAAGAACCTGCGTTCGGCCTCCTGCCTCTGCAAAATCAGTTCAACAGTACACTGACGCAAGCAGACGACCAACCACTCCTGGCTTAAAGCACACCCGTGACAGACTAAAAGCAATCGGGGAGGTTTAGACTGTGCATCTAGACACTCATCATGATCAACTCTGGTGGCTTCAAAGAGTTCAAACAGTACACTCACGAAGACCAACTCCAGATAAAATCAAACCCGGAGCACTAACAGTACAGTCATGAAAGCAAATATGGCTAAAATCCAAAGTGTTTCGAAATCCGTCCCAGTTAACTGCGGAATATCGAAAACTTTGGAGGGGGTTCTGTAGGCTGTCCAAAAGTTACTGGAGGACAAGCCATTGAAAAGCAAAGTTTCAAACTCTAGACGCGAGGGACTATCACTCGCGTCTCAGCATCAAGGCGCGTTGGCTCGACACCCGCGTCTCAGCATCAAGGCGCGTTGGCTCGACATCCGCGTCTCAGCATCAAGTCGCGTCGGCCTGACACCCGCGTCTCAGCATCAAGGCGCGTCGGCCTGACACCCGCGTCTCAGTATCAAGGCGCGTTGGCTTGACACCCGCGTCTCAACATCAAGGCGCGTTGGCTTGACACCCGCGTCTCAGCATCAAGGCGCGTCGGCCTGAAACCCGCGTCTCAGTTATAACCGCCTTGGTTAAGGGACCAATCACTGCCTACACGTAAGGAAAACCAGCTCCCATCGTGGCGTGTCTTTAGCAGGCACGTGGGTTAGTTACCGCCCATGTAGCGGGGAAGTTGGCCCTCATTGTGGAGCGTTTTCAGGGGGGCACGTTCACCCCTGGGAGCTCTATAAATAGCCCCGTCGCTATGAAGAAGGGGTCGAATTTTTGGCGATCGGCATCAAGGGGAAGATCATCAGCAAAAAGAGAGAGAAGATCATCAGCAAAGAGAGAGAGAAGACTCTTCAGCAAGTTCGCTGTGTACGAGCTAGCCTTCGCCTACCTTCTCTTTTAGAGTTTTGGTAGACAGAGCTGTGTCACTCTTTCTACCGGCCAAAGAGGAGATCCCTGAAGGACGGTCATCTGGTTAACGGAGAACAAGATTCACTCTCCACCGCCACACGAAGAACCCAGCCTTAAACAAAGGGGGAATTCAAGATTCAATATTCTCCCTCCCTTGTAACCGGAAGGAACAGTTCTTGTTGTAATCTTTTTCATTTGATTCAAGGAAAACTTTTACGGCAATTCACTGTCTCCCTCTTTCCGGGTCATACAGTATTACATAGTTTTTATGTACAAATACTATAAATTAAACTTAGTATTACAAAGTTACTATGCACAATTACTTCTAATTAACCCTGTTGCGGGTTTCAATCTAGAAGTTTGACTAAAACTCAAACTTTCAACCCCAATTAGCCTGAACTAGACCATATAAGAGTCGAATAAGGAGCAAATATAGGGAGAATATGGTTCTCAAGAGTCGAGAGTAGTTTTACATAGTTTTTATGTACAAATACTATCAGTTAAACTTATTTCAAGTCTTAATTGGGAAGTTTCACCCAAAGCCAAACTTTCAGCCCTTTTGGCATACACTAGGTCTTATTGGGGCCAAATAAGGAACAAACACGGGAAAAATGTGGTTCTCAAGAGTTGGGAGTTGTATTAATAGATTCTATGTACAATTACCTCCAACTAACTTTGTTTCAAGTGTTAATAGGGAATTTGGTAAAAGTTAAATTTGCAGCACTGAATAGCCTTATCTAGACCTTATAAGAGTTGAGTAGGGCAAAATGGGGGAGGAAAACATAGTGTTCAAGAGCCGAGATTAGTATTACATAGTTTATATAAACAATTACTACAAATTATCTCGTTTTTTGTCTTAATTGGAAAGTTTGGCAAAAGTCAAACGTTCATTCCCGATTGGCCTGAACTAGGCCATATAAGAGCCAAATAGGGTCCAAATGAGAGAAAATGTGGTTTTTAAGAGCCGAGAGTGGTATTATATTATTTCTATACACCGATGCTACCAGTTAACCTTATTCTAGCCTTAATTGGGGAGTTTGACCAAAAGTCAAACTCTCAGCCCCGATTGGTTTGAATTACGCCTTATAAGAGCCAAATAGGGCCTAAAAGGGGGAAAACCTGGTTTTGAAGAGCTGTGAGTGCTACTATATAGTTTCTATCTATAAATGCTACTAATTAACCTTGTTTTTAGTTTTAATTAGAAAGTTTGACCAAAACTCAAACTTTCAGTCCTGATTGGCCTGAATTAGGCCTTATAAGAGTTTAATATGGCCTAAACGGGGAGAAAACGCGATTTTTAAGAGCCAAGTGTGGTATTGCATAGTTTTGATGTACAAATATTATCTATTAAACTTATTTCGAATCTAATTTTGAAGTTTGACCAATGCCAAACTTTCAACCCCGATTGGATTAGGCCTTATAATAAGTTCCGAATAGGGGAAAACATAGGGAAAACATGGTTCTACAGATCTGGGAGTAGTATTATATTGTTTCTGTGTACAATCATATCCAATTAACCTTGTTTATAGTATTAATTGGGAAATTTGACCAAAGGTCAAACTTTCGACCCTTATTGGCCTGAATTAGGCTTAGAAGAGTCGAATAGGGGCCCAAATATGGCGAAAACGTGGCTCTTAAGAGCCAAGAGTAGTATTACAGAGTTTTCATATACAATACTGCCATCTAATCTTGTTTCTAACCTTAATTAGAAAGTTTGACCAAAAGTCAAACTTTCACCCTGATTGGCCTGAACTAGGATATATATGAGTTGGAGAGGGCCCAATTGGGAGAAAATGTGGTTCTCAAGATCCAGGAATGATAATACATAGTTTTTATATTCAAATACAACCAATTAATCTTATTTCTAGTCATAATTGACAAGTTTGACTAAGAGTCAAACTTTCAGCTTTGATTGGCCTGAACTAGGCTTTATAAAGAGCCGAATAGGCCTAAACGGGGAGAAAACAAAATTTTCAAGTGTCAAGAGTGGTATTACACCATTCTATATACAAAACCTACCGATTAGCCTTGTTTCTTGTTGTACTTAGGAAGTTTAACTAAAAGTCAAAAGTTTATCCCCGATTGGCCTAAACGGCCATATAAGAGTTGAATAGGGCCTAAAGGGGAAGAAAACATTGTTCTTAAGATCAGAGAGTTATATAACATAATTTTTAAGTATAAATACTACCAATTAACCTTTTTCTAGTCTTAATCGGGAAGTTTGACAGAAATTCAAGCTTTCAGCCTTGATCGATCTGAACTAGGCCATGTAAGAGCCGAATAGGGAATAAACATTAGAAAAATATAGTATTCAAGAGACGAGAGTAAGTATTACAAAGTTTCTATGTACAATTACTGCTAATTAACCTTATTTCAAGTATTAATTAGAAAATTTGACCAAAAGCCAAACTTTCGGCCTTAATTGGCCAGAGCTAAGCTTTATAAGTGCCGAGTAGGGCCCAAACAGGGAGAAAAAGTGGTTCTTAAGAGCCAAGAGAAGTATTACATAGTTACTACGCATAATTACTATCAATTAACCTTGCTACTAGACGTAATTAGGAAGTTTGACTAAAAATCAAAGTTTCATCCCTGATTGGCTTGAACTAGGCCATATAGGAGCTAAATAGGGTTAGAACAGGGAGAAATCTTGATTTTCAAGAGCCAGGAGTTGTATTACATAGTTTTAATGTATAAATACTATCAAGTAAACTTATTTCTAATCTTAATTGAAAAGGTTGATCAAAAGTTAAACTTTCAACACTGATTGGCCTGAACTCAGCCTTATAAGAGCCCAAATAAGGCCTAAACGGGGGGAGAAAACGTGATTTTCAATTATCGAAAGTGGTATTACATAGTTTTATGTACAAATACTATAAATTAAACTTAGTATTACAAAGTTACTATGCACAATTACTTCTAATTAACCTTGTTTCGGGTTTCAATCTAGAAGTTTGACTAAAACTCAAACTTTCAACCCCAATTAGCCTGAACTAGACCATATGAGAGTCGACTGAGCAAATATAGGGAGAATGTGGTTCTCAAGAGTCGAGAGTAGTTTACATAGTTTTTATGTACAAATACTATCAGTTAAACTTATTTCAAGTCTTAATTGGAAGTTTCACCCAAAACCTAACTTTCAGCCCTTTTGGCCTACACTAGGTCTTATTGGAGCCGAATAAGGAACAAACATGGGAAAAAGTGGTTCTCAAGAGTTGGGAGTTGTATTATATAGATTCTATGTACAATTACCTCCAACTAACTTTGTTTCAAGTGTTAATGGGGAAGTTTGGTAAAAGTTAAATTTTCAGCACTGATTGGCCTGAATTAGACCTTATAAGAGTTGAGTAGGGCAAAACGGGGAGGAAAACATAGTCTTCAAGAGCTGAGATTAGTATTACATAGTTTATATAAACAATTACTACAAATTATCTCGTTTTTGTCTTAATTGGAAAGTTTGGCCAAAAGACAAACGTTCATTCCCGATTGGCCTGAACTAGGCCATATAAGAGCCAAATGAGCCCAAATGAGAGAAAATGTGATTTTAAGAGCCGATAGTGTTATTATATTATTTCTATATACCGATGCTACCAGTTAACGTTATTTCTAGCCTTAATTGGGGAGTTTGACTAAAGGTTAAACTCTCAGCCCCAATTGGTTTGAATTACGCCTTATAAGAGCCAAATAGAGCCTAAAAGGTGGGAAAACGTGGTTTTGAAGAGCTGTGAGTGGTACTATATAGTTTCTACCTATAAATGCTACTAATTAACCTTGTTTTAGTTTTAATTAGAAAGTTTGACCAAAACTCAAACTTTCAGTCCCGATTGGCGTGAATTAGGCCTTATAAGAGTTTAATATGGCCTAAACGGGGAGAAAACGCGATTTTTAAGAGCCGAGAGTGGTATTGCATAGTTTTGATGTACAAATATTATCTATTAAACTTATTTCGAATCTTAATTTTGAAGTTTGACCAAATGCCAAACTTTCAACCCCGATTGGACTAGGCCTTATAATAAGTTCCGAATAGGGGAAAACATAGGGAAAACATGGTTCTCAAGATCTGGGAGTAGTATTATATTGTTTCTATGTACAATCATATCCAATTAACCTTGTTTATAGTATTAATTGGGAAATTTGACCAAAAGTCAAACTTCCTACCCTTATTGGCCTGAATTAGGCTTAGAAGAGTCGAATACGGGCCCAAACATGGCGAAAACGTGGCTCTTAAGAGCCAGGAGTAGTATTACAGAGTTTTCATATACAATTACTGCCATCTAATCTTGTTTCTAGTCTTAATTAGAAAGTGACCAAAAGTCAAACTTTCACCCTGATTGGCCTGAACTAGGATATATATGAGTTGAAGAGGGCCCAATGGGGAGAAAATGTGGTTCTCAAGATCCAGGAATGATAATACATAGTTTTTATATTCAAATACAACCAATTAATCTTATTTCTAGTCATAATTGACAAGTTTTACTAAGAGTCAAACTTTCAGCTTTGATTGGCCTGAACTAGGCTTTATAAAGAGCCGAATAGGCCTAAACGGGGAGAAAACAAAATTTTCAAGTGTCAAGAGTGGTATTACAACAATTCTATACACAAAACCTACCGATTAACCTTATTCTTGTTGTACTTAGGAAGTTTAACTAAAAGTCAAAATTTTATCCCCGATTGGCCTAAACGGCCATATAAGAGTTGAATAGGGCCTAAAGGGGAAGAAAACATGGTTCTAAAGATCAGAGAGATATATAACGTAATTTTTAAGTATAAATACTACTAATTAATCTTTTTTAGTCTTAATCGGGAAGTTTGACAGAAATTCAAGCTTTCAGCCTTGATCGACCTGAACTAGGCCATGTAAGAGCCGAATCGGGAATAAACATTAGAAAAATGTAGTATTCAAGAGACGAGAGTAGTATTGCAAAGTTTCTATGTACAATTACTGCTAATTAACCTTATTTCAAGTATTAATTAGAAAGTTTTACCAAAACCCAAACTTTCGGCCTTAATTGGCCAGAGCTAAGCTTTATAAGTGCCGAGTAGGGCCCAAACAGGTTAACGAGGTTTTTAAGAGCCAAGAGAAGTATTACATAGTTACTACGCATAATTACTATCAATTAACCTTACTACTAATCTTAATTAGAAAGTTTGACTAAAAAATCAAAGTTTCATCCCTGATTGGCTTGAACTAGGCCATATAGGAGCTAAATAGGGCTAGAATAGGAGAAATCGTGATTTTCAAGAGCCAGGAGTTGTATTACATAGTTTTCATGTATAAATACTATCAAGTAAACTTAATTCTAATCTTAATTGAAAAGGTTCATCAAAAGTTACTTTCAACAATGATTGGCCGGAACTCAGCGTTATAAGAGCCAAATAAGGCCTAAACGGGGGAGAAAACGTGATTTCAATTGTCGAAAGTGGTATTACATAGTTTTTATGTACAAATACTATAAATTAAACTTAGTATTACAAAGTTACTATACACAATTACTTCTAATTAACCTTGTTCCGAGTTTCAATCTAGAAGTTTGACTAAAACTCAAACTTTCAACACCAATTAGCCTGAACTAGACCATATGAGAGTCGAATAAGGAGCAAATATAGGGAGAATGTGGTCTCAAGAGTCGAGAGTAGTTTTACATAGTTTTTATATACAAATACTATCAGTTAAACTTATTTCAAGTCTTAATTGGGAAGTTTCACCCAAAGCCAAACTTTCAGCCCTTTTGACCTACACTAGGTCTTATTGGAGCCATATAAGGAACAAACATGGGAAAAATGTGGTTCTCAAGAGTTAGGAGTTGTATTATATAGATTCTATGTACAATTACCTCCAACTAACTTTGTTTCAAGTGTTAAAGGGGAAGTTTGGTAAAAGTTAAATTTTCAGCACTGATTGGCCTGAACTAGACCTTATAAGAGTTGAGTAGGGCAAAACGGGGAGGAAAATATAGTGTTCAAGCGCTGAGATTAGTATTACATTGTTTATATAAACAATTACTACAAATTATCTCATTTTTTTCCTTAATTGGAAAGTTTGCCCAAAGTCAAAGTTTGCCAAAGTCAAACTAGGCCATATAAGAGCCAAATAGGGCCCAAATGAGAGAAAATGTGGTTTTTAAGAGCCTAGAGTGGTATTATACTATTTCTATACACCGATGCTACCAGTAACCTTATTTCTAGCCTTAATTGGGGAGTTTGACCAAAAGTCAAACTCTCAGCCCCGATTGGTTGGAATTACGCCTTATAAGAGCCAAATAGGGCCTAAAAGGGGGAAAAACGTGATTTTGAAGAGCTGTGAGCGGTACTACTATATAGTTTCTATCTATAAATGCTACTAATTAGCCTTGTTTTTAGTTTTAATTAGAAAGTTTGACCAAAACTCAAACTTTCAGTCCCGATTGGCCTGAATTAGGCCTTATAAGAGTTTAATATGGCCTAAACGGGGAGAAAATGTAATTTTTAAGAGCCGAGAGTGGTATTGCATAGTTTTGATGTACAAATATTATCTATTAAACTTATTTCGAATCTTAACTTTGAAGTTTGACCAATTGCCAAACTTTCAACCCCAATTGGACTAGGCCTTATAATTGGGAAATTTGACCAAAAGTCAAACTTCCGACCCTTATTGGCCAGAATTAGGCTTAGAAGAGTCGAATAGGGGCCCAAACATGGCGAAAACGTGGCTCTTAAGAGCCAGGAGTAGTATTACAGAGTTTTTATATACAATTACTGCCATCAAATCTTGTTTCTAGTCTTAATTAGAAAGTTTGACCAAAAGTCAAACTTTCACCATGATTGGCTTGAACTAGGATATATATGAGTTGAAGAGGGCCCAATGGGGAGAAAATGTGGTTCTCAAGATCCAAAAATAATAATACATAGTTTTTATATTCAAATACAACCAATTAATCTTATTTCTAGTCATAATTGACAAGTTTGACAAAAAGTCAAACTTTCAGCTTTGATTGGCCTGAACTAGGCTTTATAAAGAGCCGAATAGGCCTTAACGGGGAGAAAACATAATTTTCAAGTGTCAAGAGTGATATTACACCATTCTATATACAAACCTATCGATTAACCTTATTTCTTGTTGTACTTAGGAAGTTAACTAAAAGTCAAAATTTTATCCCCGATTGGCCTAAACGGCCATATAAGAGTTGAATAGGGCCTAAAGGGGAAGAAAACATGGTTCTTAAGATCAGAGAGTTATATAACATAATTTTAAGTATAAATACTACCAATTAACCTTTTTCTAGTCTTAATCGGGAAGTTTGACAGAAATTCAAGCTTTCAGCCTTGATCGACCTGAACAAGGCAATGTAAGAGCCGAATAGGGAATAAACATTAGAAAAAAGTAGTATTCAAGAGACGAGAGTAGTATTGCAAAGTTTCTATGTACAATTACTGCTAATTAACCTTATTTCAAGTATTAATTAGAAAGTTTGACTAAAAGCTAAACTTTCGGCCTTAATTGGCCAGAGCTAAGCTTTATAATTGCCGAGTAGGGCCCAAACAGGGAGAAAAGGTGGTTCTTAAGAGCCAAGAGAAGTATTACATAGTTACTACGCATAATTACTATCAATTAACCTTGCTACTAGTCTTAATTAGGAAGTTTGACTAAAAAATCAAAGTTTCATCCCTGATTGGCTTGAACTAGGCCATATAGGAGCTAAATAGGGCTAGAATAGGGAGAAATCGTGATTTCAAGAGCCAGGAGTTGTATTACATAGTTTTTATGTATAAATACTATCAAGTAAACTTATTTCTAATCTTAATTGAAAAGGTTGGTCAAAAGTAAACTTTCAACACTGATTGGCCTGTACTCAGCCTTATAAGAGCCAAAATGGCCTAAACAGGGAGAAAACGTGATTTTTAATTGTCGAAAGTGGTATTACATAGTTTTTATGTACAAATACTATAAATTAAACTTAGTATTACAAAGTTACTATGCACAATTACTTCTAATTAACCTTGTTATATAACATAATTTTTAAGTATAAATACTACGAATTAACCTTTTTCTAGTCTTAATCGGGAAGTTTGACAGAAATTCAAGCTTTCAGCCTTGATCGACCTGAACTAGGCCATGTAAGAGCCGAATAGGGAATAAACATTAGAAAAATGTAGTATTAAGAGACGAGAGTAGTATTGCAAAGTTTCTATGTACAATTACTGCTAATTAACCTTATTTCAAGCATTAATTAGAAAGTTTGACCAAAAGCCAAACTTTCGGCCTTAATTGGCCAGAGCTAAACTTTATAAGTGCAGAGTAGGCCCAAACAGGGAGAAAACATGGTTCTTATGTGCCAAGAGAAGTATTACATAGTTACTACGCATAATTACTATCAATTAACCTTGCTACTAATCTTAATTAGGAAGTTTGACTAAAAAATCAAAGTTTCATCCCTGATTGGCTTGAACTAGGCCGTATAGGAGTTAAATAGGGCTAGAATAGGGAGAAATCGTGATTTTCAAGAGCCAGGAGTTGTATTACATAGTTTTATGTATAAATAATATCAAGTAAACTTATTTCTAATCTTAATTGAAAAGGTTGATCAAAAGTTAAACTTTCAACACTGATTGGCCTGAACTCAGCCGTATAAGAGCCAAAAATGGCCTAAACGGGGAAAAACGTGATTTTCAATTATCGAAAGTGGTATTATATAGTTTTTATATACAAATACTATAAATTAAACTTAGTATTACAAAGTTACTATGCACAATTACTTCTAATTAACTTTGTTTCGGGTTTCAATCTAGAAGTTTGACTAAAACTCAAACTTTCAACCTCAATTAGCCTGAACTAGACCATATGAGAGTCAAATAAGAAGCAAACATAGGGAGACTGTGGTTCTCAAGAGTCGAGAGTAGTTTTACATAGTTTTTATGTACAAATACTATCAGTTAAACTTATTTCAAGTCTTAATTTGGAAGTTTCACCCAAAGCCAAACTTTCAGCCCTTTTGGCCTACACTAGGTCTTATTGGAGCCGAATAAGGAACAAACATGGAAAAAATGTGGTTCTCAAGAGTTAAGAGTTGTATTATATAGATTCTATGTACAATTACCTCCAACTAACTTTGTTTCAAGTGTTAAAGGGGAAGTTTGGTAAAAGTTAAATTTTCAGCACTGATTGGCCTGAACTAGACCTTATAAGAGTTGAGTAGGGCAAAACGGGGAGGAAAATATAGTGTTCAAGCGCTGAGATTAGCATTACATTGTTTATATAAACAATTACTACAAATTATCTCATTTTTTTCCTTAATTGGAAAGTTTGCCAAAAGTCAAACTAGGCCATATAAGAGCCAAATAGGGCCCAAATGAGAGAAAATGTGGTTTTTAAGAGCCTAGAGTGGTATTATACTATTTCTATACACCGATGCTACCAGTTAACCTTATTTCTAGCCTTAATTGGGGAGTTTGACCAAAAGTCAAACTCTTACCCCCGATTGGTTTGAATTACGCCTTATAAGAGCCAAATAGGGCCTAAAAGGGGGAAAAACGTCGTTTTAAGGCTGTGAGTGGTACTACATAGTTTCTATCTATAAATGCTACTAATTAACCTTATTTTTAGTTTTAATTAAAAGTTTGACCAAAACTCAAACTTTCAGTCCCGATTGGCCTGAATTAGGCCTTATAAGAGTTTAATATGGCCTAAACGTGGAGGAAAACGCGATTTTTAAGAGCCGAGAGTTGTATTGCATAGTTTTGATGTACAAATATTATGTATTAAACTTATTTCGAATTTTAATTTTGAAGTTTGACCAAATGCCAAACATTCAACCCGATGGACTAGGCCTAAGATAATAAGTTCCGAATAGGGGAAAACATAGGGAAAACATGGTTCTCAAGATCTGGGAGCAGTAATTATATTGTTTCTATGTACAATCATATCCAATTAACCTTGTTTATAGTATTAATTGGGAAATTTGACCAAAAGTCAAACTTCCACCCTTATTGGCCTGAATTAGGCTTAGAAGAGTCGAATAGGGGCCCAAACATGGCAAAAACGTGGCTCTTAAGAGCCAGGAGTAGTATTACAGAGTTTTCATATACAATTACTGCCATCTAATCTTATTTCTAGTCTTAATTAGAAAGTTTGACCAAAAGTCAAACTTTCACCCTGATTGGCCTGAACTAGGATATATATGAGTTGAAGAGGGCCCAATGGGGAGAAAATGTGGTTCTCAAGATCCAGGAATGATAATACATAGTTTTTATATTCAAATACACCAATTAATCTTATTTCTAGTCATAATTGACAAGTTTGACTAAGAGTCAAACTTTCAGCTTTGATTGGCCTGAACTAGGCTTTATAAAGAGCCGAATAGGCCTAAACGGGGAGAGAAAATAAAATTTTCAAGTGTCAAGAGTGGTATTACACCATTCTATATACAAAACTACCGATTAACCTTGTTCTTATTGTACTAAGGAAGTTTAACTAAAAGTCAAAATTTTATCCCCGATTGGCCTAAACGGCCATATAAGAGTTGAATAGGGCCTAAAAGAAGAAAACATGGTTCGTAAGATCAGAGAGTTATATAACATAATTTTTAAGTATAAATACTACCAATTAACCTTTTTCTAGTCTTAATCGGGAAGTTTGACAGAAATTCAAGCTTTCAGCCTTGATCGACCTGAACTAGGCCATGTAAGAGCCGAATAGGGAATAAACATTAGAAAAATGTAGTATTCAAGAGATGATAGTAGTATTGCAAAGTTTCTATGTACAATTACTGCTAATTAATCTTATTTCAAGTGCCGAGTAGGGCCCAAACAGGGAGAGGAAAACGTGGTTCTTAAGAGCCAAGAGAAGAAGAAAGTATTACATAGTTACTACGCATAATTACTATCAATTAACCTTGCTACTAGTCTTAATTAGGAAGTTTGACTAAAAAATCAAAGTTTCATCCCTGATTGGCTTGAACTAGGCCATATAGGAGCTAAATAGGCTGTAGAATAGGGAGAAATCGTGATTTTCAAGAGTCAGGAGTTGTATTACATAGTTTTTATATATAAATACTATCAAGTGAACTTATTTCTAATCTTAATTGAAAAGGTTGATCAAAAGTTAAACTTTCAACACTGATTGGCCTGAACTCAGCCTTATATTATAAGAGCCAAATATGGCCTAAACGGGGAGAAAACGTGATTTTCAATTGTCGAAAGTGGTATTACATAGTTTTTATGTACAAATACTATAAATTTAAACTTAGTATTACAAAGTTACTATGCACAATTACTTCTAATTAACCTTGTTTCGGGTTTCAATCTAGAAGTTTGACTAAAACTCAAACTTTCAACCCCAATTAGCCTGAACTAGACCAATGAGAGTCGAATAAGGAGCAAATATAGGGAGAATGTGGTTCTCAAGAGTCGAGAGTAGTTTTACATAGTTTTTATGTACAAATACTATCAGTTAACTTATTTCAAGTCTTAATGGGAAGTTTCACCTAAAGCCAAACTTTCAGCCCTTTTGGCCTACACTAGGTCTAATTGGAGCCGAATAAGGAACAAACATGGGAAAAATGTGGTTCTCAAGAGTTGGGAGTTGTATTATATAGATTCTATGTACAATTACCTCCAACTAACTTTGTTTCAAGTGTTAATAGGGAAGTTTGATAAAAGTTAAATTTTCAGCACTGATTGGCCTGAACTACACCTTATAAGAGTTGAGTAGGGCAAAACGGGAAGGAAAACATAGTGTTCAAGAGCCGAGATTAGTATTACATAGTTTATATAAACAATTACTACAAATTATCTCGTTTTTTGTCTTAATTGGAAAGTTTGGCCAAAAGTCGTTCATTCCCGATTGGCCTGAACTAGGCCATATAAGAGCCAAATAGGGCCCAAATGAGAGAAAATGTATTTTTAAGAGCCGAGAGTGGTATTATATTATTTCTATACACCGATGCTACCAGTTAACCTTATTTCTAGCCTTAATTGGGAGTTTGACCAAAAGTCAAACTCTCAGCCCCGATTGGTTTGAATTACGCCTTATAAGAGCCAAATAGGGCCTAAAGGGGGGGAACGTGGTTTTGAAGAGCTGTGAGTGGTACTATATAGTTTCTATCTATAAATGCTACTAATTAACCTTGTTTTAGTTTTAATTAGAAAGTTTGACCAAAACTTAAACTTTCAGTCCCGATTGGCCTGAATTAGGCCTTATAAGAGTTTAATATGGCCTAAACGGGGAGAAAACGCGATTTTTAAGAGCCGAGAGTGGTATTGCATAGTTTTGACGTACAAATATTATATTAAACTTATTTCGAATATTAATTTTGAAGTTTGACCAAATGCCAAACTTTCAACCCCGATTGGACTAGGCCTTATAATAAGTTTCGAATAGGGGAAAACATAGGGAAAACATGGTTCTCAAGATCTGAGAGTAGTATTATATTGTTTCTATGTACAATCATATCCAATTAACCTTGTTTATAGTATTAATTGGGAATTTGACCAAAAAGTCAAACTTCCGACCCTTATTGGCCTGAATTAGGCTTAGAAGAGTCGAATAGGGGCCCAAACATGGCGAAAACGTGGCTCTTAAGAGCCAGGAGTAGTAGTAGTATTACAGAGTTTTCATATACAATTACTGCCATCTAATCTTGTTTCTAGTCTTAATTAGAAAGTTTGACCAAAAGTCAAACTTTCACCCTGATTGGCCTGAACTAGGATATATATGAGTTGAAGAGGGCCAATGGGGAGAAAATGTGATTCTCAAGATCCAGGAATGATAATACATAGTTTTTATATTCAAATACAACCAATTAATCTTATTTCTAGTCATAATTGACAAGTTTGACTAAGAGTCAAACTTTCAGCTTTGATTGGCCTGAACTAGGCTTTATAAAGAGCCGAATAGGCCTAAACGGGGAGAAAAAAAAATTTTCAAGTGTCAAGAGTGGTATTACACCATTCTATATACAAAACCTACCGATTAACCTTGTTTCTTGTTGTACTTAGGAAGTTTAACTAAAAGTCAAAATTTTATCCCCGATTGGCCTAAACGGCCATATATGAGTTGAATAGGGCCTAAAGGGGAAGAAAACATGGTTCTTAAGATCAGAGAGTTATATAACATAATTTTTAAGTATAAATACTACCAATTAAACTTTTTCTAGTCTTAATCGGGAAGTTTGACAGAAATTCAAGCTTTCAGCCTTGATCGACCTGAACTAGGCCATGTAAGAGCCGAATAGGGAATAAACATTAGAAAAATGTAGTATTCAAGAGACGAGAGTAGTATTGCAAAGTTTATATGTACAATTACTGCAATTAACCTTATTTCAAGTATTAATTAGAAAGTTTGACCAAAAGCCAAACTTTCGGCCTTAATTGGCCAGAGCTAAGCTTTATAAGTGCCGAGTAGGGCCAAACAGGGAGAAAACGTGGTTCTAGAGACAAGAGAAGTATTACATAGTTACTACGCATAATTACTATCAATTAACCTTGCTACTAGTCTTAATTAGGAAGTTTGACTAAAAAATCAAAGTTTCATCCTGATTGGCTTGAACTAGGCCATATAGGAGCTAAATAGGGCTAGAATAGGGAGAAATCGTGATTTTCAAGAGCCAGGAGTTGTATTACATAGTTTTTTTGTATAAATACTATCAAGTAAACTTATTTCTAATCTTAATTGAAAAGGTTGATCAAAAGTTAAACTTTCAACACTGATTGGCCTGAACTCAGCCTTATAAGAGCCAAATATGGCCTAAACGGGGAGAAAACGTGATTTTAATTGTCGAAAGTGGTATTACATAGTTTTTATGTACAAATACTATAAATTAAACTTAGTATTACAAAGTTACTATGCACAATTACTTCTAATTAACCTTGTTTCGGGTTTCAATCTAGAAGTTTGACTAAAACTCAAACTTTCAACCCCAATTAGCCTGAACTAGACCATATGAGAGTCGAATAAGGAGCAAATATAGGGAGAATGTGGTTCTCAAGAGTCGAGAGTAGTTTTACATAGTTTTTATGTACAAATACTATCAGTTAAACTTATTTCAAGTCTTAATTGGGAAGTTTCACCCAAAGCCAAACTTTCAGCCCTTTTGGCCTACACTAGGTCTTATTGGAGCCGAATAAGAAACAAACATGGGAAAATGTGGTTCTCAAGAGTTGGGAGTTGTATTATATAGATTCTATGTACAATTACCTCCAACTAACTTTGTTTCAAGTGTTAATGGGGAAGTTTGGTAAAAGTTAAATTTTCAGCACTGATTGGCCTGAACTAGACCTTATAAGAGTTGAGTAGGGCAAAACGGGAGGAAAACATAGTGTTCAAGAGCCGAGATTAGTATTACATAGTTTATATAAACAATTACTACAAATTATCTCGTTTTTTTGTCTTAATTGGAAAGTTTGGCCAAAAGTCAAACGTTCATTCCCGATTGGCCTGAACTAGGCCATATAAGAGCCAAATAAGGCCCAAATGAGAGAAAATGTGGTTTTTAAGAGCGAGAGTGGTATTATACTATTTCTATACACCGATGCTACCAGTTAACCTTATTCTAGCCTTAATTGGGGAGTTTGACCAAAAGTCAAACTCTCAGCCCCGATTGGTTTGAATTACGCCTTATAAGAGCCAAATAGGGCCTAAAAGGGGGGAAAACGTGGTTTTGAAGAGCTGTGAGTGGTACTATATAGTTTCTATCTATAAATGCTACTAATTAACCTTGTTTTTAGTTTTAATTAGAAAGTTTGACCAAAACTCAAACTTTCGTCCGATTTGGCCAGAATTAGCCTTTATAAGAGTCGAATAGGGGCCCAAAACATGGCGAAACATGTGCTCTTAATAGCCAGGAGTAGTATTATAAGAGTTTTCATGTACAATTATTGGCCATTATAATCTTGTTTCTAGTCTTAATTAAAAGTTTGACCAAAAGTCAAACTTTCACCCTGATTAGCAGAAACTAGGATATATATGAGTTGAAGAGGGCCCAATGGGGAGAAAATATGGTTCTCAAGAGCCAAGAATGATAATACATAGTTTTTATATTAAAATTCAAACCAATTAATCTTATTTCTAGTCATAATTGACAAATTTGACTAAGAGTCAAACTTTCAGCTTTGATTGGCCTGAACTAGGCTTTATAAAGAGCCGAATAGGCCTAAATGGGAGAAAACAAAATTTTCAAGTGTCAAGAGTGGTATTACACCATTCTATATACAAAACCTACCGATTAACCTTATTTCTTGTTGTACTTAGGAAGTTTAACTAAAAGTCAAAATTTATCCCCGATTGGCCTAAACGGCCATATAAGAGTTGAATAGGGCCTAAAGGGGAAGAAACATGGTTCTTAAGATCAGAGAGTTATATAACATAATTTTTAAGTATAAATACTACCTACCAATTAACCTTTTCTAGTCTTAATCGGGAAGTTTGACAGAAATTCAAGCTTTCAGCCTTGATCGACCTGAACTAGGCCATGTAAGAGCCGAATAGGGAATAAACATTAGAAAAATGTAGTATTCAAGAGACGAGAGGAGAGTAGTATTGCAAAGTTTCTATGTACAATTACTGCTAATTAACCTTATTTCAAGTATTAATTAGAAAGTTTGACCAAAAGCCAAACTTTCGGCCTTAATTGCCAGAGCTAAGCTTTATAAGTGCCAAGTAGGGCCCAAACAGGGAAAAACGTGGTTCTTAAGAGCCAAGAGAAGTATTACATAGTTACTACGCATAATTACTATCAATTAACCTTGCTACTAGTCTTAATTAGGAAGTTTGACTAAAAAATCAAAGTTTCATCCCTGATTGGCTTGAACTAGGCCATATAGGAGCTAAATAGGGCTAGAATAGGGAGAAATCGTGATTTTCAAGAGCCAGGAGTTGTATTACATAGTTTTTATGTATAAATACTATCAAGTAAACTTATTTCTAATCTTAATTGAAAAGGTTGATCAAAAGTTAAACTTTCAACACTGATTGGCCTGAACTCAGCCTTATAAGAGCCAAATATGGCCTAAACGGGGAGAAAACGTGATTTTCAATTGTCGAAAGTGGTATTACATAGTTTTTATGTACAAATACTATAAATTAAACTTAGTATTACAAAGTTACTATGCACAATTACTTCTAATTAACCTTGTTTCGGGTTTCAATCTAGAAGTTTGACTAAAACTCAAACTTTCAACCCCATTAGCCTGAACTAGACCATATGAGAGTCGAATAAGGAGCAAATATAGGGAGAATGTGGTTCTCAAGAGTCGAGAGTAGTTTTACATAGTTTTTATGTACAAATACTATCAGTTAAACTTATTTCAAGTCTTAATTGGGAAGTTTCACCCAAAGCCAAACTTTCAGCCCTTTTGGCCTACACTAGGTCTTATTGGAGCCGAATAAGGAACAAACATGGGAAAAATGTGGTTCTCAAGAGTTGGGAGTTGTATTATATAGATTCTATGTACAATTACCTCCAACTAACTTTGTTTCAAGTGTTAATGGGGAAGTTTGGTAAAAGTTAAATTTTCAGCACTGATTGGCCTGAACTAGACCTTATAAGAGTTGAGTAGGGCAAAACGGGGAGGAAAACATAGTGTTCAAGAGCCGAGATTAGTATTACATAGTTTATATAAACAATTACTACAAATTATCTCATTTTTTTGTCTTAATTGGAAAGTTTGGCCAAAAGTCAAACGTTCATTCCCGATTGGCCTGAACTAGGCCATATAAGAGCCAAATAGGGCCCAAATGAGAGAAAATGTGGTTTTTAAGAGCCGAGAGTGGTATTATATATTTCTTTACACCGATGCTACCAGTTAACCTTATTTCTAGCCTTAATTGGGGAGTTGACCAAAAGTCAAACTCTCAGCCCCGATTGGTTTGAATTACGCCTTATAAGAGCCAAATAGGGCCTAAAAGGGGGAAAAACGTGGTTTTGAAGAGCTGTGAGTGGTACTATATAGTTTCTATCTATAAATGCTACTAATTAACCTTGTTTTTAGTTTTAATTAGAAAGTTTGACCAAAACTCAAACTTTCAGTCCCGATTGGCCTGAATTAGGCCTTATAAGAGTTTAATATGGCCTAAACGGGGAGAAAACGCGATTTTTAAGAGCCGAGAGTGGTATTGCATAGTTTTGATGTACAAATATTATCTATTAAACTTATTTCGAATCTTAATTTTGAAGTTTGACCAAATGCCAAACTTTCAACCCCGATTGGACTAGGCCTTAATAAGTTCCGAATAGGGGAAAACATAGGGAAAACATGGTTCTCAAGATCTGGGAGTAGTATTATATTGTTTCTATGTACAATCATATCCAATTAACCTTATTTATAGTATTAATGGGAAATTTGACCAAAAGTCAAACTTCCGACCCTTATTGGCCTGAATTAGGCTTAGAAGAGTCGAATAGGGGCCCAAACATGGCGAAAACGTGGCTCTTAAGAGCCAGGAGTAGTATTACAGAGTTTTCATATACAATTACTGCCATATAATCTTGTTTCTAGTCTTAATTAGAAAGTTTGACCAAAAGTCAAACTTTCACCCTGATTGGCCTGAACTAGGATATATATGAGTTGAAGAGGGCCCAATGGGGAGAAAATGTGGTTCTCAAGATCCAGAAATGATAATACATAGTTTTTATATTCAAATACAACCAATTAATCTTATTTCTAGTCATAATTGACAAGTTTGACTAAGAGTCAAACTTTCAGCTTTGATTGGCCTGAACTAGGCTTTATAAAGAGCCGAATAGGCCTAAACGGGGAGAAAACAAAATTTTCAAGTGTCAAGAGTGGTATTACACCATTCTATATACAAAACCTACCGATTAACCTTGTTTCTTTTTGTACTTAGGAAGTTTAACTAAAAGTCAAAATTTTATCCCCGATTGGCCTAAACGGCCATATAAGAGTTGAATAGGGCCTAAAGGGGAAGAAAACATGGTTCTTAAGATCAGAGAGTTATATAACATAATTTTTAAGTATAAATACTACCAATTAACCTTTTTCTAGTCTTAATCGGGAAGTTTGACAGAAATTCAAGCTTTCAGCCTTGATCGACCTGAACTAGGCCATGTAAGAGCCGAATAGGGAATAAACATTAGAAAAATGTAGTATTCAAGAGACGAGAGTAGTATTGCAAAGTTTCTATGTACAATTACTGCTAATTAACCTTATTTCAAGTATTAATTAGAAAGTTTGACCAAAAGCCAAACTTTCGGCCTTAATTGGCCAGAGCTAAGCTTTATAAGTGCCGAGTAGGGCCCAAACAGGGAGAAAACGTGGTTCTTAAGAGCCAAGAGAAGTATTACATAGTTACTACGCATAATTACTATCAATTAACCTTGCTACTAGTCTTAATTAGGAAGTTTGACTAAAAAATCAAAGTTTCATCCCTGATTGGCTTGAACTAGGCCATATAGGAGCTAAATAGGGCTAGAATAGGGAGAAATCGTGATTTTCAAGAGCCAGGAGTTGTATTACATAGTTTTTATGTATAAATACTATCAAGTAAACTTATTTCTAATCTTAATTGAAAAGGTTGATCAAAAGTTAAACTTTCAACACTGATTGGCCTGAACTCAGCCTTATAAGAGCCAAATATGGCCTAAACGGGGAGAAAACGTGATTTTCAATTGTCGAAAGTGGTATTACATAGTTTTTATGTACAAATACTATAAATTAAACTTAGTATTACAAAGTTACTATGCACAATTACTTCTAATTAACCTTGTTTCGGGTTTCAATCTAGAAGTTTGACTAAAACTCAAACTTTCAACCCCAATTAGCCTGAACTAGACCATATGAGAGTCGAATAAGGAGCAAATATAGGGAGAATGTGGTTCTCAAGAGTCGAGAGTAGTTTTACATAGTTTTTATGTACAAATACTATCAGTTAAACTTATTTCAAGTCTTAATTGGGAAGTTTCACCCAAAGCCAAACTTTCAGCCCTTTTGGCCTACACTAGGTCTTATTGGAGCCGAATAAGGAACAAACATGGAAAAAATGTGGTTCTCAAGAGTTGGGAGTTGTATTATATAGATTCTATGTACAATTACCTCCAACTAACTTTGTTTCAAGTGTTAATGGGGAAGTTTGGTAAAAGTTAAATTTTCAGCACTGATTGGCCTGAACTAGACCTTATAAGAGTTGAGTAGGGCAAAACGGGGAGGAAAACATAGTGTTCAAGCGCTGAGATTAGTATTCAATTACTACAAATTATCTCGTTTTTTTCTTAATTGGAAAGTTTGGCCAAAAGTCAAAGTTCATTCCCGATTGGCCTGAACTAGGCCATATAAGAGCCAAATAGGGCCCAAATGAGAGAAAATGTGGTTTTTAAGAGCCGAGAGTGGTATTATATTATTTCTATACACCGATGCTACCAGTTAACCTTATTTCTAGCCTTAATTGGGGAGTTTGACCAAAAGTCAAACTCTCAGCCCCGATTGGTTTGAATTACGCCTTATAAGAGCCAAATAGGGCCTAAAAGGGGGAAAACGTCGTTTTGAAGAGCTGTGAGTGGTACTATATAGTTTCTATCTATAAATGCTACTAATTAACCTTGTTTTTAGTTTTAATTAAAAAGTTTGACCAAAACTCAAACTTTCAGTCCCGATTGGCCTGAATTAGGCCTTATAAGAGTTTAATATGGCCTAAACGGGGAGAAAACGCGATTTTTAAGAGCCGAGAGTGGTATTGCATAGTTTTGATGTACAAATATTATCTATTAAACTTATTTCGAATCTTAATTTTGAAGTTTGACCAAATGCCAAACTTTCAACCCCGATTGGACTAGGCCTTATAATAAGTTCCGAATAGGGAAAAACATAGGGAAAACATGGTTCTCAAGATCTGGGAGTAGTATTATATTGTTTCTATGTACAATCATATCCAATTAACCTTGTTTATAGTATTAATTGGGAAATTTGACCAAAAGTCAAACTTCCGACCCTTATTGGCCTGAATTAGGCTTAGAAGAGTCGAATAGGGGCCCAAACATGACAAAAACGTGGCTCTTAAGAGCCAGGAGTAGTATTACAGAGTTTTCATATACAATTACTGCCATCTAATCTTGTTTTAGTCTTAATTAGAAAGTTTGACCAAAAGTCAAACTTTCACCCTGATTGCCTAAACTAGGATATATATGAGTTGAAGAGGGCCCAATGGGGAGAAAATGTGGTTCTCAAGATCCAGGAATGATAATACATAGTTTTTATATTCAAATATACCAATTAATCTTTTTCTAGTCATAATTGACAAGTTTGACTAAGAGTCAAACTTTCAGCTTTGATTGGCCTGAACTAGGCTTTATAAAGAGCCGAATAGGCCTAAACGGGGAGAAAACAAAAATTTTCAAGTGTCAAGAGTGGTATTACACCATTCTATATACAAAACCTACCGATTAACCTTTTTCTTGTTGTACTAAGGAAGTTTAACTAAAAGTCAAAATTTTATCCCCGATTGGCCTAAACGGCCATATAAGAGTTGAATAGGGTCTAAAAAGGAAGAAAACATGGTTCTTAAGATCAGAGAGTTATATAACATAATTTTTAAGTATAAATACTACCAATTAACCTTTTTCTAGTCTTAATCGGGAAGTTTGACAGAAATTCAAGCTTTCAGCCTTGATCGACCTGAACTAGGCCATGTAAGAGCCGAATAGGGAATAAACATTAGAAAAATGTAGTATTCAGAGAGATAGTAGTATTGCAAAGTTTCTATGTACAATTACTGCTAATTAACCTTATTTCAAGTATTAATTAGAAAGTTTGACCAAAAGCCAAACTTTCGGCCTTAATTGGCCAGAGCTAAGCTTTATAAGTGCCGAGTAGGGCCCAAACAGGGAGAAAACGTGATTCTTAAGAGCCAAGAGAAGAAGATTACATAGTTACTACGCATAATTACTATCAATTAACCTTACTACTAGTCTTAATTAGGAAGTTTGACTAAAAAATCAAAGTTTCATCCCTGATTGGCTTGAACTAGGCCATATAGGAGCTAAATAGGGCTAGAATAGGGAGAAATCGTGATTTTCAAGAGCCAGGAGTTGTATTACATAGTTTTTATGTATAAATACTATCAAGTAAACTTATTTCTAATCTTAATTGAAAAGGTTGATCAAAAGTTAAACTTTCAACACTGATTGGCCTGAACTCAGCCTTATACAAGAGCCAAATATGGCCTAAACGGGGAGAAAACGTGATTTTCAATTGTCGAAAGTGGTATTACATAGTTTTTATGTACAAATACTATAAATTTAACTTAGTATTACAAAGTTACTATGCACAATTACTTCTAATTAACCTTGTTTCGGGTTTCAATCTAGAAGTTTGACTAAAACTCAAACTTTCAACCCCAATTATCCTGAACCTCACCATATGAGAGTCGAATAAGGAGCAAATATAGGGAGAATGTGGTTCTCAAGAGTCGAGAGTAGTTTTACATAGTTTTTATGTACAAATACTATCAGTTAAACTTATTTCAAGTCTTAATTGGGAAGTTTCACCTAAAGCCAAACTTTCAGCCCTTTTGGCCTACACTAGGTCTTATTGGAGCCGAATAAGGAACAAACATGGGAAAAATGTGGTTCTCAAGAGTTGGGAGTTGTATATATATAGATTTTATGTACAATTACCTCCAACTAACTTTGTTTCAAGTGTTAATGGGGAAGTTTGGTAAAAGTTAAATTTTCAGCACTGATTGGCCTGAACTAGACCTTATAAGAGTTGAGTAGGGCAAAAACGGGAAGGAAAACATAGTGTTCAAGAGCCGAGATTAGTATTACATAGTTTATATAAACAATTACTACAAATTATCTCGTTTTTTGTCTTAATTGGAATGTTTGGCCAAAAGTCAAACGTTCATTCCCGATTGGCCTGAACTAGGCCATATAAGAGCCAAATAGGGCCCAAATGAGAGAAATGTGGTTTTTAAGAGCCGAGAGTGGTATTATACTATTTCTATACACCGATGCTACCAGTTAACCTTATTTCTAGCCTTAATTGGGGATTTTGACCAAAAGTCAACTCTCAGCCCCTATTGGTTTGAATTACGCCTTATTAGCCAAATAGGGCCTAAAAGGGGGGAACGTGGTTTTGAAGAGCTGTGAGTGGTACTATATAGTTTCTATCTATAAATGCTACTAATTAACCTTGTTTTTAGTTTTAATTAGAAAGTTTGACCAAAACTTATACTTTCAGTCCCGATTGGCCTGAATTAGGACTTATAAGAGTTTAATATGGCATAAACGGGGAGAAAATGTGATTTTTAATAACCGAGAGTGGTATTGCATAGTTTTGATGTACAAATATTATCTATTAAACTTATTTCGAATATTAATTTGAAGTTTGACCAAATGCCAAACTTCAACCCCGATTGGACTAGGCCTTACAATAAGTTCCGAATAGGGGAAACATAGGGAAAACATGGTTCTCAAGATCTGGGAGTAGTATTATATTGTTTCTATGTACAATCATATCCAATTACCTTGTTTATAGTATTAATTGGGAAATTTACCAAAAGTCAAACTTCCGACCTTATTGCCTGAATTAGGCTTAGAAGAGTCGAATAGGGGCCCAAACATGGCGAAAAACGTGGCTCTTAGAGCCAGGAGTAGTATTACAGAGTTTTCATATACAATTACTGCCATCTAATCTTGTTTCTAGTCTTAATTAGAAAGTTTGACCAAAATCAAACTTTCACCCTGATGGCCTGAACTAGGATATATATGAGTTGAAGAGGGCCCAATGGGGAGAAAATGTGGTTCTCAAGATCCAGGAATGATAATACATAGTTTTTATATTCAAATACAACCAATTAATCTTATTTCTAGTCATAATTGACAAGTTTGACTAAGAGTCAAACTTTCAGCTTTGATTGACCTGAATTAGGCTTTATAAGAGCCGAATAGGCCTAAACGGGAGAAAACAAAATTTTCAAGTGTAAGATGGTATTACACTATCTATATACAAAACCTACCGATTAACCTTATTTCTTGTTGTACTTAGGAAGTTAACTAAAAGTCAAAATTTTATCCCCGATTGGCCTAAACGGCCATATAAGAGTTGAATATGGCCTAAAGGGGAAGAAAACATGGTTCTTAAGATCAGAGAGTTATATAACATAACTTTTAAGTATAAATACTACCAATTAAACTTTTTCTAGTCTTAATCGGGAAGTTTGATAGAAATTCAAGCTTTCAGCCTTGATCGACCTGAACTAGGCCATGTAAGAGCCGAATAGGAAATAAACATTAGAAAAATGTAGTATTCAAGAGATGAGAGTAGTATTATAAAGTTTATATGTACAATTACTGCCAATTACCTTATTTAAGTATTAATTAGAAAGTTTGACCAAAAGCCAAACTTTCGGCCTTAATTGGCCAGAGCTAAGCTTTATAAGTGCCGAGTAGGGCCCAAACAGGGAGAAACGTGGTTCTTAAGAGACAAGAGAAGTATTACATAGTTACTACGCATAATTACTAACAATTAACTTGCTACTAGTCTAATTAGAAAGTTTGACTAAAAAATCAAAGTTCCATCCCTGATTGGCTTGAAATAGGCTACATAGGAGCTAAATAGGGCTAGAATAGGGGAGAGAAATCGTGATTTTCAAGAGCCAGGAGGTGTATTACATAGTTTTTATGTATAAATACTATCAAGTAAACTTATTTCTAATCTTAATTGAAAAGGTGATTAAAAGTTAAACTTTCAACACTGATTGGCCTGGACTTAGTCTTATAAGAGCCAAATATGGCCTAAACGGGGAGAAAAACGTGATTTTTAATTGTCGAAAGGGGTATTACATAGTTTTTATGTACAAATACTATAAATTGAACTTAGTATTACAAAGTTACTATGCACAATTACTTCTAATTAACCTTGTTTCGGGTTTCAATCTAGAAGTTGACTAAAACTCAAAACTTTAACCCCAATTAGCTTGAACTAGACCATATGAGAGTCGAATAAGGAGCAAATATAGGGAGAATGTGGTTCTCAAGAGTCGAGAGTAGTTTTACATAGTTTTTATGCACAAATACTATCAGTTGAACTTATTTCATGTCTTAATGGGAAGTTTCACCTAAAACCAAACTTTCAGCCCTTTTGGCCTACACTAGGTCTTATTGGAGCCGAATAAGGAACAAACATGGGAAAATGTGGTTCTCAAGAGTTGGGAGTTGTATTATATAGATTTTATGTACAATTACCTCCAACTAACTTTGTTTCAAGTGTTAATGGGGAAGTTGGTAAAAGTTAATTTTCAGCACTGATTGCCTGAACTAGACCTTATAAGAGTTGAGTAGGGCAAAAACGGGAAGGAAAACATAGTGTTCAAGAGTCGAGATTAGTATTAATAGTTTATATAAAACAATTACTACAAATTATCTCGTTTTTTGTCTAATTGGAATGTTTGGCCAAAAGTCAAACGTTCATTCCCGATTGGCCTGAACTAGGCTATATCGAGCCAAATAGGGCCCAAATGAGAGAAAATGTGTTTTAAGATCGAGAGTGGTATTATTACTATCTATACACCGATGCTACCAGTTAACCTTATTTGCTCTTAATTGGGGATTTTGACAAAAAGTCAACTCTCAGCCCCGATTGGTTTGAATTACGCCTTATAAGAGCCAAATAGGGCCTAAAAGGGGGAGGGAACGTGGTTTTTGAAGAGCTGTGAGTGGTACTATATAGTTTCTATCTATAAATGCTACTAATAACCTTGTTTTTAGTTTTAATTAGAAAGTTGACCAAAACTATACTCCAGTCCCGATTGGCCTGAATTAGGATTATAAGAGTTAATATGGCATAAACGGGGAGGAAACGCGATTTTTAAGAGCGAGAGTGTTATTGCATAGTTTTGATGTACAAATATTATCTATTAAATTTATTCGAATATTATTTTGAAGTTTGACCAAATGCTAAACTTTCAACCCCGATTGGACTAGCCTTACAATAAGTTCCGAATAGGGGAAAACATAGGGAAAACATGGTTCTCAAGATCTGGAGTAGTATTATATTGTTTCTATGTACACTCATATCCAATTAACCTTGTTTATAGTATTAATTGGGAAATTGACCAAAAGTCAAACTTCCGACCCTTATGGCCTGAATTAGGCTTAGAAGAGTCGAAATAGGGGCCCAAACATGGCGAAAACGTGGCTCTAAGAGCCAGGAGTAGAGTATTACAGAGTTTTCATATACAATACTGCCATATAATCTTGTTTCTAGTCTTAATTAGAAAGTTGACCAAAACATCAAACTTTCACCCTGATTGCCTGACCTAGGATATTATATGAGTTGAAGGGGCCCAATGGGGAGAAAATGTGGTTCTCAAGATCCAGGAATGATAAACATAGTTTTTATATTAAATACAACCAATTAATCTTATTTCTAGTCAAATTGACAAGTTTGACTAAGAGTCAAACTTTCAGCTTTGATTGGC
>JAVJIF010001010.1:0-116867 GCA_038442645.1 Agave tequilana
TAGGTGATAATGCTAATCAATGGACAAATTAAAATTAAGATGTAACAATCACCCAACAAGATTCACAAGATGAATGAAAGCAAGTAAATATAGCAATGATGATGATAAGCAAGTAATAAGTGCAAGTAAAGTAAAGTAAGGAGTGCAAGAATGTAAACCAAACGCAAACACAAGGATATGTTATCGAGGTTCGAGCACCCAGCTCTACTCCCGCCTTCCCCAGAAGGATTCTAGCTACTTTCACTATCACAAAGAAATCACAATTACACCGGAGTACCCAACTCCACAATCTCAATTACAAGCAATTTCTGAGTAGTCAAAAGACCACAAACTCTCTTTCAAAAGTCTCTTCCCTTACAAAAGGTCCTTAGAGAACAATAAGTAGGAATGAAGCTCTTGTTGTAAGTGAAGAAAGAAAATTAAATCAGAGAGAATTTCAAAAAACACTTCAGAAAATGAGAGAGAATTCAGCACAAAAACCAAGAAACAAATCTCTTTTGAATGCCTTAAACTTTTGAATTTTCTTGTAATAATTGTTGTGTACAATCTCTCCCCAAACACCTATTTATAGGAGAGGGCTAGGGTTTAAGGGATAAAACATAATTAGGATTAATCAGAGAGTATTAGGTTTGAAATATATCCCTTAAACCAATTTTAAACACAAAAAGACAAAATATAAAACAGCCCAGAAAATAGCCGTTACTGTTCAACGGCTAGTCCGGTCGACCGGTCCGGTCGACCGCAAGTTCAAAGAAAACGACCGTTGCCGTCTACGTCGACCGGCCCGGTCGACCGAAACAAACAGAGACTAAGGACTTGCAGTCAGGCTCGTCCCGGTCGACCGTCCTGGTCGACCGTGAGACATGCACACTGATACGTGCATTGCCAGAACTACGGTCGACTCGGACTGTCGACCGGCAAAACCTGACACAGGCACGGTCGACCGGGGCGGTCGACCGGCTCAGGCCAAAAATCATTTTTCAGACAAAATTTTGAGGAGATAAAAATTTTATCAGAAGATGTTTTAAATAGTAATTGGTTTAAACATAAGCATGGATATATAGGCAGAGGATTTGTATCAAACAATTTTTTTGTATAATTTATATGAAATAAACTTAGAAATAGGATGTGCACAAAAAACGTGTTGTTAGAGCTTCTAACCTATTCATCATTCTTTAACAAAATTCTAGATCTATAAAACTAAAAACAAATCTTGTTGAGCAATCTTCAAGTCTTGAGCCATGCTATGCCCTTGCTAGAGCCCCTTCTTCTATGTTCCTTCCTTGATATGCAATATGCCTTCTTTGGTTCATGAAACCTAGAAGTTGTTGCAATAGCTAAGCAATGGCCTCCAAATATGGTACTAACCTGAAACTATCTTAAACAAACTCATTAGTACCAATAGCACTAATTTGGTTTGTCATCATCAAAACTCAATAAATGGAGAGGTAACCTTTGGGCCAACAATCTCCCCCTTTTTGATGATGACAAAACAAATAGGCTACAAGATAAAAATATAGGGGAGGAGAAAACTCCCCCTCAAATTATGCTATATAAAGAAGACATTTAAACTCAAAACACAAGAATTCGTTGAAAACATAAAAACATATATGCTCTTGATACCAATTTAAACCAATTGAAAACAATAATGAAAATCACATGTTATTTTCTTGATAAAACACAAGAATTCTCAAAACGCACGAAAACAAAACAAGACAACAAAAACATATATAAAACGCATGAAAACAAGACAACAACAAAAACATATATAAACTCATATAAACTCATATGGAACCAAGACCATAAAAATTTATTTTTATCATGCACTAACTTATTCTCCCCCCTTTTGTCATACATCAAAAAGGGTTAGGAATCACATGTTTAATCAATAATACAAACATTAAGTTCTCCACAAATAAACGAAAATCTAGCAAAATCAAGAGGTTTAGTGAAAATATCGGCTAGTTGTAAATCCGTAGAAACATAATCAATATCTATATCTCCTTTCTCAAAATGATCTCTAAGAAAGTGATATCTAATCTCAATGTGTTTGGTCTTACTATGTTGATTTGCATTCTTAGTCATGTGTATAGTACTAGTATTATCACAAAATATTTTTATATGATCAAAATGCAAATCAAAATCAAGGAGAGTATGTTTCATCCAAAGGACTTGTGCACAACAAGCCCCCGCGGCAACATACTCCGCCTCGGCGGTTGAGAGTGCTACGGAATTTTGTTTCCTAGAGGACCAAGAAACAAGACAATTACCAAGAAATTGACATGTCCCACTAGTACTCTTTCTATCTACTCTACAACCCGCATAGTCGGCATCCGAATAACTCGTCATTGAGAAATCTCCAGTTTTCGGATACCATAGACCCATCCAAATAGTGCCCTTAATATAACGAATATGCGTTTTACCGCAATAAGATGGGACTCTTTGGGACACGATTGAAATCTAGCACAAAGACACACACTAAACATGATATCCGGCCTACTTGCCGTAAATATAAAAGACTTCCTATCATGCTTCTATATAATTTAATATCAACATCTTTACCTTGGTCATCTTTATCAAGCTTGGTTGTAGTTGCCATGGGAGTGTTGCAAGTCTTTGAGCCTTCAAGTCCAAACTTCTTTACGAGTTCCTTTGCGTACTTGGCTTGACTTATGAATGTCCCGTTTTGTAATTGCTTGATTTGGAGTCCAAGGAAGAAATTGAGCTCACCCATTGAAGACATTTCAAATTCAAGTTGCATGACCTTTCAAAATCCTTGCATAAAAGCTCATTAGTAGAACCAAAAATTATATCATCTACATAAATTTGCACAATTAAATATATCATTATCAACATGCTTAGTAAAGAGTTGTGTCTACTTTGCCTTTAACAAAATCATTTGAAATTAGAAAACTAGAAAGCCTTTCATACCAAGCTCTAGGAGCTTGTTTCAATCCATATAAGCTTTATCAAGTTTGAAAACAAAATCGGGATGAACATGATCAACAAAACCGGGAGGTGAGAAACATAAACTTCTTCATTAATAAAACCATTCAAAAATGCACTTTCACATCCATTTGAAAAAGTTTAAAATTTTGAAAGATGCAAAAGCTAGTGTCATCTGTATGGCTTCAAGCCGTGCTACGGGTGCAAAGGTCTCCTCAAAGTCAATTCCTTCAACTTGAGTGTAACCTTGGGCCACTAACCTAGCTTTATTCCTAATGACATTTCCGGACTCATCCATCTTGTTTTTAAAGATCCACTTAGTACCATTATTGGTCTATCGTGGGGCTTAGGAACAAGGTACCAAACTTGGTTGCGCTCAATTGATTGAGTTCCTCTTGCATGGCAAGCAACCAATATGGATCCGTCTCGGCTTCGAGAATGCCTTTGGGTTCAAAATGAGAAATGAAAGCAAAGTTACCACATAGGTCATGGAGTTTGGAGCGCGTTGTGACTCCTTTAGATGCATCACCCAAGATGAGCTCCTTAGGATGATTTGTAGCGTATCTCCAAGCTTTAGGAAGCGGTTGAGAGCTTTTCTCTTTATCCTCTTGAACATCACCAATTGATTCTTGCTTTTCTTCTTGAGTGGGTGAGTCCTTCAAGGATAGTCTCTCCATGTCTTCACCTAATGGTTCAATCTCTACAACATTCTCAACAACCACATTAGATTCTTCAAACTTAACATGCATGGTTTCTTCAATAGTAAGTGAAGATCTATTAAATACTCTATATGCTTTGCTATTAGAAGAATATCCAACAAGATAGCTTCATAAGCCTTAGCATCAAATTTACCCAATTCTCCTTAGTATTTAAAATAAAACACTTGCATCCAAAAACTTTAAAATATGCAACATTAGGTTTTCTAGAATGATACATTTCAAAAGATGTTTTGGAAGAATTCTTACACACATAAATACGATTTGAAATATAGCATGCGGTGTTTACGGCCTCGGCCCATAAATATTGAGGGAGGTCATATTCACTTATCATTGTCCTAGCCATCTCTTGAAGTGTTCTATTTTTCCTTTCTACTACTCCATTTTGTTGTGGAGTCCTAGGACAAGACATTTCATGCTTGATTCCCTTTTCATCACAATAAGTCATGAAGAGTGGTTAACAAACTCACCACCTCTATCACTCCTCTCAAAAATCGAAAAACCCTTTTCTTTTTCAACCCTTTTTGAAAAATTTTGAAATGAGAAAATGTTTGATCTTTACTTTGCAAGAAGAAAACCCAAGTGAAACGGAAAAATCATCAACTAAAACAAATGCAAATTTACTACCATTTAAACTTTTAGTTTGTATTTGTCCAAAAAGATCCATATGAATTAGTTCTAAGGGCCTAGTAGTCATGATATCCTTAATTGGTTTGAAGGAAGACTTGGTTTGTTTCCCAAGTTGGCACGCACCACAAATGCGGTCTTTCTCAAACTTTAAGCAAGATATACCCTTTACTAAATCCTTAGAATTAATTCTAGCAAGATGGTCAAAAGATGCATGTCCTAATCTTCTATGCCAAAGCCAAGAATTTTCATCAAAAGCATTCAAGCATTTAGTAGAACAATCTAAATTAAGCATGTCAATGATATAAATATTATTGTCACGAAAACCGGTAAGAATACAAACATCAGATTTAACATCAAAAATCTTGCAAGAAGAATCATCAAAAACAACTTTAAGTCCACGGTCACAAAGTTGACTAATGCTAAGCAAATTATGTTTAAACCATCTACTAAAACAACATTCTCTATAATAGGAGATGCACCAATTTGAATGTTACCTATACCGATGATAGTTCCTTTGGAGTCATCCCGAAGGTGACGGAGCCACCTTCCATGTACTTGATAGGGTTGTGAAGTTGTTGATATCCCACGTCATGTGTCTTGAACAACCACTATCAAGGTACCACCGCTCCCTACGTCTTGGGGCCTTGGTGTGTACCTACATCAAATAATTTAGGTCTTGATTTTGGTACCCACATTTTCTTGGGTCCTAAAGAGTTAGTTTCATTAACCCAAACAAGATTATTGGTCCTATTTACTTGGTCATAATAAAATTTAGCCAAATGTCCATTCTTACCACAATAAGTGCATCTATACACTCTACCATATTTAAAAGCATAGTGAGTGTGTGATTTGTGAGCATGAGAATTGTGAACATGGGAAGATTTAGCATGAGAAGTGTTATGTGTAGTGTGAGCATGAGTAGACTTAACATGAGAGGTGTGCTTTTTAGAAAACATGTCCTCAAGTTTCTTTGTGTTAAAAGCACAATCATTTAAAACTTTTTCAAAATCATTTATTTTAGATTTAAAAGAAGAAATTTTATTTTTATCAATCATAGGAGATTTTGCCTTACAAGAAATCTTGTAGGCACTAAATTCTTCTTGAATAGAAATGAGATTAGAAGAAAGATCATCTTTTCTTTAGAAACCATAGCAAGTTGATTTTTAAGAAAAGCAACTTCTTTTTGTAATTTAAAACATTCAATCTTTTTATTGTCATAAGTTTCAGAAAGTTCAACAAAGGCATGTACAAGAACTTCCTTACTTGTTCATCATCTTCATCATCATGAGATTGAGGGGTTACCTTAGGAGTGTTTGCCATGAAACACATGTTCGCCGTATCCACCTCTTCTTCGGACTCGCTTTCCGAATCCCACGTTGCCTTGTATGCTTTCTTTTCCTCCGGCTTCTTTGGCTTGAAGGAGGAAGTCATCTTCTTCTTAAACTCCGGGCAATCCGCCATGATATGTCCGGGTTTGCGGCAATTGTAGCAAATGATCCTTCTCTCCACTTTGCCTTCAAATTTCTTCGGAAGTTGAGCTTGTTCTCCGGTACAACCTCTTGACGTTCCGCACAAGTAGAGTTAGCTCCTCATCTTCTTCTTCGTCTTCTTCATCGTCATCATTGGTGGATGAAGTCTTGAAGGCTATGGATTTCTTCTTTGAAGTAGTGGCCTCTTCTCTTGCCTTCTTCTCCATCTCATGGGTCTTTAGTTCCCAATGAGACTAATGAGGTCCATCTCGTCCTTGTCGTTCAATTCTTTTAAGGTGGTGGCCTTTATCTCCTATGAAGACGGAAGAGTCCGAATCACTTTCCGCACCTTTTGATCGTTGGAGATGTCATCACCTAAGGAAGAAAGACCATTAGTGATTTTAGTAAATCTTGTAATCATACTATCAATAGACTCATCATCAATCATTTTGAATGACTCATATTGGGACCTCAAGAGATCTATCTTAGCTCTCTTGACTTGCGAAGTCCCTTCGTGTGTGACCAATAAATGTTGCCAAATCTCATAGGCAGATTGGCAATGAATTACCCGTGTAAGGTCATCCTCATTCAAGGCGGTTAATAGGGAGTTTTGGGCCTTGGAGTTAGCCTCATATTCTCTAAAAGTTGAAGTCGGTCCAAGTGCTCTCATACTATCGGGTGCTACATAGGGTTTGGTCAAGGACTTGGCCACTAAGCTACCCAAAGATTGCAAAAATATAGTCATCCTAACCTTCCAAATAGGGAAATTAAGTCCATCAAATTTAGGAGGGGTTTTAATGTTATCGGCCATGTTTACTAGTGTATGAATGTATGAATGAAAATATTGATTAGCAAATTTTAAGGATCTCTCTATGGATGTTAAGCCAAAACCTAGAGTCCAAGCTCTGATACCAATTGAAAATCACCTAGAGGGGGGGTGAATAGGTGATAATGCTAATCAATAGACAAATTAAAAATTAAGATGTAACAATCACCCAACAAGATTCACAAGATGAATGAAAGCAAGTAAATATAGCAATGATGATGATAAGCAAGTAATAAGTGCAAGTAAAGTAAAGTAAGGAGTGCAAGAATGTAAACCAAACGCAAACACAAGGATATGTTATCGAGGTTCGAGCACCCAGCTCTACTCCCCGCCTTCCCTAAAAGGATTCTAGCTACTTTCACTATCACAAAGAAATCACAATTACACCGGAGTACCCAACTCCACAATCTCAATTACAAGCAATTTCTGAGTAGTCAAAAGACCACAAACTCTCTCTTTCAAAAGTCTCTTCCCTTACAAAAGGTCCTTAGAGAACAATGAGTAGGAATGAAGCTCTTGTTGTAAGTGAAGAAAGAAAATTAAATCAGAGAGAATTTCAAAAAACACTTTAGAAAATGAGAGAGAATTTCAGCACAAAAACCAAGAAACAAAGCTCTTTTGAATGCCTTAAACTTTTGAATTTTTCTTGTAATAATTGTTGTGTACAATCTCTCCCCAAACACCCCTATTTATAGGAGAGGGCTAGGTTAAGGGATAAAACATAATTAGGATTAATCAGAGAGTATTAGGTTTGAAATATATCCCTTAAACCAATTTTAAACACAAAAAGACAAAATATAAAACAGCCCAGAAAATAGCCGTTTACTGTTCAACGGCTAGTCCGGTCGACCGGTCCGGTCGACCGCAAGTTCAAAGAAAACGACCGTTGCCGTCTACGGTCGACCGGCCCGGTCGACCGAAACAAACAGAGACTAAGGACTTGCAGTCAGGCTCGTCCCGTCGACCGTCCTGGTCGACCGTGAGACATGCACACTGATACGTGCATTGCCAGAACTACGGTCGACTCGGACTGTCGACCGGCAAACCTGACACAGGCACGGTCGACGGGGCGGTCGACCGGCTCAGGCCAAAAATCATTTTTCAGACAAAATTTTGAGGAGATAAAAATTTATCAGAAGATGTTTAAATAGTAATTGGTTTAAAACATAAGCATGGATATATAGGGCAGAGGATTTGTATCAAACAATTTTTTTGTATAATTTATATGAAATAAACTTAGAAATAGGATGTGCGCAAAAACGTGTGTGTTAGAGCTTCAAACCTATTCATCATTCTTTAACAAAATTCTAGACCTATAAAACTAAAAACAAATCTTGTTGAGCAATCTTCAAGTCTTGAGCCATGCTATGCCTTGCTAGAGCCCCTTCTTCTATATTCCTTTCTTGATATGCAATATGCCTTCTTTGCTTCATGAAACCTAGAAGTTGTTGCAATAGCTAAACAATGGCCTCCAAATATGGTACTAACCTGAAACTTATCTTAAACAAACTCATTAGTACCAAATAGCACTAATTTGGTTTGTTATCATCAAAACTCAATAAATGGAGAGTGTAACCTTTTGGGCCAACACATTGTAGACGTAAGAGCCACCTTACAAAGTTTTACTATGATAGAATACATAATTCAAAATTTTCAAATAAATTTGTTTGGGTTAGGAAAGGTACTAACCCCATGGACCCAATAAGGTATGGGTACCAAAATTCACCCCTATTGTATTTGATGTAGGTGTGGGCTCTCACTTGATGTCAGGGTATTGGTGCCTTGATGGTAGACGCGTATGAGCTTGATGGACACTACATTGGATGCATCACCTTCAAGGATGTTTGGTGGGAGGACCACCATGATTTGGAGATCTAAAAATTAGCCCTATTAGTCTTGGTAATTATCTCTACTCCTTATGTATGTTTCCATGATTTCTCATTGATAATTTTTAGCATGTTATGATTTTTCGTATTCATTATGTTTAAATGCAATGGTTATTAGACTTGTGATATACATATGTAGTATTTGAGATACACCCATATTCATATGGATTCATATTTTGTGTTCTCACTATTGTTTAACTATTGTGTATATCCTATCTCTAAAGCACGTACATTTACCCTAATGATTATGTTTGCTTATATTTTTGCACTTCATATTTTGATTACATGTTTAGATGGAACTTTTATTAAAACTTATATTTATACTTGTACAACAATGAGCCACATTTGCTTATCATGTATTTGTACTTCATTACTCATTTGTACTCATTACATGTACATATATAACCTA
Source organism: Agave tequilana (assembly GCA_038442645.1). Taxonomy (NCBI): domain Eukaryota; kingdom Viridiplantae; phylum Streptophyta; class Magnoliopsida; order Asparagales; family Asparagaceae; genus Agave; species Agave tequilana. The sequence continues at coordinate 8,883 of JAVJIF010001010.1, forward strand.
CTTTTGATGATTCTTTCATTTATACTTATTTTCCCTATTTTTGTATATGCTTTTGTAAAAATGTATTTATCTTCATGTATATGATAATTTTATCTAAAATTATTAGATATACATGTCTATCCTAGAGTTACTTACTTTTAATGCAAATTTTTGGACTCGTTTATGTTTGAGATATGTATGTATACTTTTAGTTTCAACAAAACATACATATACCTTGAAGCAATTTAGTTTTGATAAATTCTTACTTTTGATAAAAGGAATTTTATTGAGCTTCAATGCCTTATTTCCATAATTATACTTATTACATGATTTTTGCACTATACATCATCTTGTTTACTCATGATTTTTGATTCATGAGCATATATATGCTTTCTCATTTTTTGAGCGTCAATTATTGTGTGATTTTTATGTTTTCATGGATATATTCATGTTTTATTTCTTACTTGAAGGAATTAATACTAGTTTTAAAAAATTATCTTTAAACTAGTCTTTATTCTTCATTTGGTAGTGTTTTCAATTTACAACTATTTTTAAATCTTATTTTTGAAAACTTCTACCCTTAAAGGGCGGTTGGATGGGCGACCATGCCTTGTGTACTCTTATTGAATATCTTTTAAACATGTGCATGAATAGGGTGGTAGGTATGAGTTATACACATGATCTTTATAATATTTCATATGTTTGTATACTCATGTTTTCATATATGTATGGATCATATCTAAAGTAACATTATATTGCACTGATACAACATATAGATGTTTTCTTATACTTTAAACATATATGTCATACATTTCTAAAACAAATTATTTCTTTCTAAGCTTGATTTAGTTCTTAACGTCAATTATTTTTCAATTAGTATCATATATAAGCTTATGCATTATTTTTATTGGTATTTCATAAAGGGGGAGAAAAATTCTTATTTTATCTTTTAATTGTTTTACTTTTCAATTAGTATCTTACTCCCACTCGTTATGATGAAAAATATTTTGTTTTGGTATATGCTTACATTTTCAATATTGGTATCAATAATTTTAAATTGGTATTATTTTCAAATTGGTATCCTTATTGCAAAATATAGTGCTTACCTAAAAATTTGGTGTTTACTTTCAATTGATATCATGTCCTTTTATTGTTATCAGTTAAAAAAATTATTTCTTTCAATTGGTTCTTTCAATTGATCGCGTTCATTGGTATCAAAATTTTGATTTTAAGATATGTTTATGGTTTGTTCGGCTTCACCCCTTTGTTGATGAACGACAAAAAGGGAGAGAAGAATTTAGTTTTATATATGCATGCTTTACTATGTGTTATGCATATATGTTGTTTTATTGGTGTTGGTGTTTTGAGCATCATTGCATATCTTTATTATGTTTATCGATTACGCATATGTTAATGGGGAGCTTTTAGGAAGCCTATCCTTAATAGATGCATATATAACCTCATAAGTTTTGTCATAATCAAAAAGGAGGAGATTATTAGCCCAGAGGCCTTTCACCTTAGTTTTGATGATGACTAACTTATGAATGTTAGTTTACTAATGATCTTGTATTTATATAGTTTCAGTTATTGATCAAGATATTGTGGATGTTTAACTTCAATAAAGGAGTTTTGGGAGCTAACTCATGTAGATTCAAGAGTTCGCGCGTCAAGATCGCATTTAGCACTCGGTTGGAGTCAACCTCATTGGATCGTGTTTGGATCGAGTCGACTTGGAGAAAGAGTTCTACAAGAAGACTTCAGTTTGTGTTTAGATCTTGTGTAAAGATAGATAGTATTGATATGCTCAAGTTCACACACACAAGTTCGATATGTTTGGTTTTTGGTTTAACCGGTTTTGGATTTCGAATATACATATATATGATTTTCATGAATAGATAGAATCAAAACAAGTTTACATAGTTTAAATGTATATTAGTTTTCATCTATATACATATATGCTTCATATACTTAGAAAAACTTATTTTGATAATCCTATTCATTGTTTAGAGTTTTGTAATTAATAAAACCTATTTTGGATTTCATGTCAAAAACATAGATATATCTCTTACATACGTATTGGATTCTAACCATACACAATATGCTTCAAATGTGCTTTAAATATCTTGTTTTGCATTTATACAAGTTTGGAAAAAATTGGATTTCCATTTCAAAGTTTGGTTTTCAGAAAATACAGTTTTTGTTTAAGGCCAAATATTTTATATCACAAAAATAGTTCAAATAATTTGTAATATGTATTGATTTTTGGTCACACATATTTGTTATTTAAATATCTTATAAGAACTTATATTTGTGAAATTTATAGAATTTTATGGGAATTTATCGGAGTTAAAATGCCTAAATTTAAAGTTTTGAAATTCCAGCCAGAATTGCTGGCGGTCGACCGGATGGTCGATCGGACCAGTGGTCGGTCGACCGAACAGGTCTACCGATGTGCACGAGGATGTGCCATGGCCAGCCAAGTAGGACGGTCGACCGACTGAAAGTACCCACTCTCAGGTACTGTCGGTCAACCGGGCAGTGATCGACAGGCTGCGCCCGGTCGACCGGACAGTCAACCGGAGGCACAAAGGTCAAAAATATGACCGTTGCGCCACTCGATCGGTCGGTCGACCGAAGGTCATTTCTGACCTTTCTAACTACCAACGACTCTTTGGTTTGAGAGGCTATAATAAGCCATCTCTTGGGCTATTTTCAACAAGAATTTAGAGAGTTATTTTCTCATCTTAAAGCGTTTTGCAGCAAGATTTTAAAAAGTTTATGTGCCTCAAAGTTTTATTTTTTTTTGTTTTCAAGGGTTGGAAAAATCAAAGAAAAAAGAGTCTTTGGGAAATTGTTTTGATCTCATTTCTATTTCATTCTAGTATTTTTCTCAAGTATTTTTCTTTGTGATTTGTTTTCCAACACCTTGTTTTCTCACACTTGAGCTATCATCTCTATCCTATCTATAGGATCTTATTTTATGAGAAAAATTGTTTGTGGTCTATTGTGATCACCAAGAGTTGTTTGTGGTCTATTGTGATCACCAAGTTGTAATCTTTCCTTTGCTTTGGCTTTGTGTCTATCCCTCTAGTGTAGAGGTGGTTGTACTTTGGATTTGTGTTTATCCTCTTTTGTAGAGGTGATTGTGGTGGAGTTTGGCTTTGTGTCTTTATTCCTCTTGTGTAGAAGTGATTGTTGTTTTTGGTTTTGTGCCTTACCTCTTGTGTAGAGGTGGTTGTGTTGGAGAGAGTTGTGTACTCCTTACCTTGTACTTGTAAATTCCTCGGTGGAGGCTCCCTGTGTAGGAGGTCATGTGTGGACATAGTGGAAATCATGCTGTGTGAAGGCGGGGACGTAGAGCTGTGGCTCAAATCTCAAAATATATCTCGGTCTTTGTATTTGATCCACTATCTCTAAACTCTATCTCTCTTATATCTTGCATTGCTTTATACTGTTCATATCACTTATATGCTTGGTATTGTTTGTGTGCCCATACTTATGTTGAACCAAGAGAGCTTCATATAGCACCTCAAAATTTAGAGGAATCTAGAGGAGATAGTCCAGAGCCCTTCAATTCGGCTACACCCTTCAGTTACACATAGTGTATTGCAATTAGTTTTTAATTCTGTATCATTTGTCATTAGGTTAGCTAATACACCTATTCACCCCCCTCTAGGTGTTTTTTCAGGAAGGTTAAAGAGATGAAAATGGAGAAGGATTAGTATAGTGGAATTTTAGTGATTATGGTGAATCGGGGAAATGGTGGAGGAAGAAGATGGTAAGGCATGGTAGGTGTTGTTGTTGTTGTGGAGATGGAGGAGGAATGGGGGTGATAGGAATTTGATGAAGAAATGAAAAGGGATGGAGAAGGAAAGGAGTTGGTTTTTGGAGTTGGAGTTAAAGGAGAAGGAAAATGAGTTTGAAATGAGATGTTTTTGTGAAATAGTGATAAGAGAAGGAGTTATGACCGGCCAAAGTGATGAGAGAGGGTGATGAGTGAGTTGGGATATTTTGGAGGAGATATTTTGGTGGAAGGATGTAGAATGTAGTAGAAGTGCTTAGAAGTTGTTGGAAGGAAAAGAAGAAAGGAAAAAAGGAAAAAGGGAAAGAAAAGGGAAAAAGAAAAAAAGAATTAGAAGAAAAAGATTTGAATGATGAAATCCACGGGTTTTGTAACGGATGCGGAAAATTTTCGAAAAAATACCGGAAACGCTCGAAATCAAGTATCTCAGCAAGCTCCCAAGAATATTATACTGAGGATCATGGTGAAATTAGATTCAAGCAATTCAGTCCCATTTTCAAACTAAAAATCCTAAAATCTATCATCGATACCGGTCGATACTGAATCTGGCCAGATTTTGATAAATTTAGAAAAATTTCAAAAATATATTAGGATAGTAAATATTATTTTAAGAAAAAATGTGAAAGTAATTTCTAGAAATTTAACTCCATTTGTAATTTAAAAATCTGAGAATCAATCGGCGGTACCGATCAATGCTGATTTTGGAGATTTTATTAAAATAATTCTGAAAATTTTGAAAAATCATGAAAATTCTAAAATATTATAAACAATATTTGAAATTGAAATCTATCAAATCTAACTGCCAAAAGGACCAAATCGAGTAATACACTAATATCGGGTCCCCGATTCAGACTAGGGCTGACTCCGAGTCCACAATCCGGATCCAATGCAAAGCGATCATATAAATAATCATAAAACAAAAATAAATATGGAAAGTAACTTGAAAAATATGATTAAAAAATCAGAGTACGCATCTAAGTATATATTCCAGGAGTAGGGTGTTACAGACTCTAGCCTCCCTGTTGGGGTTAGGAAATCTGATTCCCCTATTTGGATTAGGATTACCAAACCTCCCATGCCTTCCATAGATGGGCGCTCATCTCCAAAATCATCATATTGATAAGTAAAGTTGTTAAACTCCTCGTCGGAGAAGTCGTCAATTGGGGGTGTCGTGGAGGGTAGTTTGGTGGTGGAGGGTATTGATATGGGTGGTATGGAGGTGGTTGGTTTAGGTATGGTGGATATGATGATGGTTGATAAGAGGGTGACAATAGCGGAGGTGGTTGAACTAGGGAGGTTGAATTGGAGATGGTTGATTTAGTGATGGGCGTTGTAGGCGAGAGTTGTTTGATAGAGGTGGAGGTGGTGGAAGAGCGTTACCTGATGAAGGTGGAGGTAGTGGCGGAGGGTTTTTTGTTGGACGATCCAACCCGCTTCAGTGTGTGCCATCAGCCAGGCTGTGATCATCAAGTCGGAGGGAGGTCTTCTTGAGTTCTTAGACCATAATGTCCATGGTGGATTTAAGGGTGCTGAGCCTCCCTTCAAAAGTATCCATCCTTGTGGACAGATTTGGTTGCTTCTCGTCATTTTCAGCTATCATTGGAGCATTTACTGAAGCTCTGATACCACTTGATGCAAATGAGTAAACAAAGTAGACGACCGACGCGAGTAAGATCTCGTTCTAGTGCTGACGAATTTTGAAGAAATCTTCAGGTAGGGAATAATCACCTGAATCCACGAGCGAGACAACTCAAATCCACGAGCCACGAGATGAACTTGAATCCACGAGCAAATTTGGGGAAAACTCAAAATATATTAATAAAATTTTGTGTGTCTACAAATAAAACAGATTTAGAGGCCTTTTATAACCTGTGATTAAATCCTATCCTATCTATGAAAGTAAAATTAAAATATAGAAAGAAACAGAAAATAATTTAGAAACCAATAGAATCCTAAACAGGTTCTAATACAGTAGATACGCGAAGGTCGGTCGACCGGAAGTCCTTCGTCCGCTGTTTGTTTCGGTCGACCGAATGATCGACCGACTGAAAGTTCTTGGTTCTCTGTTGGGGGTCGATCGATCAGTCGGTCAACTGACTGTAAGGCATGAACTCTTGGTTTTATACAGTCGACCGAGTGGTCAATCGATATTTTGGACAAGAGATTCGGTCGACCATTCAGTCGACCAAAACCTGTTCTTTCAGTTGCCATGAGCCTGCTGCTGTTGCCGTGATCTCCTACATCATTGTGTGAGACAGATCATGATAAAGTTGGACAGAAATTTATAGAAGTTGACAGAAATTGACTAAAGTTGACAGAAAGATAGAAAGTTGGACAGAAATATATAAAAAGACAAAAAATTAAGCAGGTAGACAGAAATTTATAAAAATAGATAAAATTGACTAAAGTGGAAAGGAAAAGAGAAAATTGGACAGAAATATATTAAAAAAACAAAATTGACGTAAGAAGACACAGAGGAAGAAAAACTGTATGCGATCTCTCCGCCGATGATGATTGATAGAGCGAGGCCTTTCTAGACCCAGGAGCAGGATTTTGAATTAGTTTGTGAGTTTGAGTTATTTTTGATTTTTGAGGCAAGTTTGCTGATGAATTTTGATTTTTGAGGCAAACTTCTCATGAGTCAGTTATTGTAAGCATGGCCTTTAATGCTCAACCCGCTCATTCAATAGAAAGAGACTTACTGTGTATATCTTTCGACAATATCTGGTTAAAGAGGTCTAACTCAAGACGTAGTCCATTATGTCTCAGGTGGCGATAAAATTCACTAAGAGTAGATTCAAGACAGCAAGCTATCGACTTCGAATCCACATATGATGTTGCCCAAATTTTATTCTTATTTATGATTTTTGATATTGCTTTCTTTTTGTCTTCCTGAAACTCAAGTTTTAGGGGATTGTTGGATATGCATTTGGTTTTAGAGGGAAAACTTGAGTTTTCCTCTATTTGCTTTTGATATTTGTCTCACATTGGATACACAAAGGAAAGTTGAGTGATTTATATACCAACTCTTCCATTATCTATTATTATGAATGTTAGCTCATGGGCCACCTTTCCACCCGCACGCGCACGCACCGAACCAAACTGGGCCTGGTTCGGGTTCGGGTTCGGATCCGGGTGGCGCGCGCTCATGACCTGCAGACACGAATGCAGCTTCGTTGAAGGGGTTCTTGGACCTACTATAATTTGAAAATTATTTTTTGGTTTTTATATTCGGAGCTAACTCCAAACTTCTGGGCAGAGTAACCAACTATCTAGATTCGAAATTATTCCTGAGTACTTGGAGACGTGGTGTGATTCCCGCACACTTAGACTCGGAGTGATGCTGAGAACTCGAACTCGAAATCATCCCAAGTACTTAGATCCGAGGTGATCTCGGAGTGACCCCGAGCACTTGATCTCAGGGTGAATCTGGAGTAATTGAACTCGGAATGTTCATGAGCTCCGTCTCACTCTCCCGAAGTTCTTCACTATTTTGATTTGTAACAATTCTTGACCCGGTAAAACGGATTTACGAACGTGCTGAGTTGTTGCAAATTAATTGCAACAACCTGAACGTGCACTTGATTTGTGCAGGGGCTGTTAGTAACAGATAGTGCTATGTGCCTATGAATATAACCTCTCTCTATTCATTCTCATAGAGACAGAAAATTGAGATCTACAACTACATTTTTCTTTCTCTCATTGTCATATTTCTTCAACTTTTATTTCAAATTTTTGGGAAACAATTCTTTGCTCGAGAAAGTGACTCTGCCTACTGTCCTAAGCCGAGTGTTAGTGATTCCAGAGGGTTCTTTTACTGCTACTGGATAAAGCCAAATCAACTTGAATAAGGAGACGTGCTTTTAATCTTTTAGGGTAGCGACTACGCGACTGCATTTTTCAGGCCAAATGATTATATATTTATTCTTTTTTTTAATTTTGTAGCAGCATGCTACGAAGTTTAGCTTAATTTAATTTATTTTGTTAAGATAATTAATTTGCAACTTTTAAAAAATAGCACAATTTCATCCAAAATCTACGTGGTAACCGAGGAATAGACGTCAGTTTAAAACCGACGTAAAAAGTCCTCAACTTTTTGCGCCGCCCGAATAGACGTTGGTTCCTAGTTTGTCTCTAACTTCGGTTTTAAACCGACATAGTATTAAAACTGACGTAGTATCCTCTGAAATCACCTAGAGGGGGTGAATACGTGACTAGCTAATCTAATGGTCAATTAATACGGAACTAAAACTATTTATGTAAACTATAAATTTTTAAGCACAACACACCAAGTATAACTTAAGAGTGTAGCCGAATTCCCTGTGAAGGGCTCTGGACTATCTCCTCAAGATTCCTCTAGATAAGAGTTAAGGTACCGCTATGGCTCTCTTGGTTGAATACAAGTGTGAGCAAACAATCCCCAAGCATATGTCAATTTGAGCACAAATATATATCAAGCATATAAAGATGAAGACAATATAAGCATGCAAGATATAAAGACAAGTGAGAGATAGAGAGAGCAATCACAAGCACGGGAGAATTGTTTCGAGGTTCGAGCATACTTGCTCTACGTCCCCGCCTTCAACACTTGAAGGATTTCCACTAGAAAACAGTCCCACCGAATTGCTCGGTGCCGCAACACCTACAAGGAGTTCCCACTAGAACTCTTGGACTCACTTGTCCCCATAAGAACAAACACACGTAAGCTTGCCGAGGCCGCACCTCTACACCGAGTTCTCACTAGAACACGAAACACCGTGAACCCGCAAGTCCGCCTCCTCAAAGTACAAAGATGAAAACTTTAGTGATCACAACACTTTGATCACCTAAAATCCTCTCACAACAAAGATCCCTATAGGATAGGTATAGCAATGGATAGCTCAAGTGTTTGTGAGAAAAAACAAGGATGGAAGTGATGGTGAAAAACTCAAGAAACTCTTTTATAAAACACTCTTGAAAATTTTTCCTTTTGATATGGCAATTTTGGCTCTTAAACAAGTAGAGATAAACACTTAATAGAGTAGGAAAAACTAACTCAAAAATCCACTTCAAATCGTGTAGAAAACAGTCTATGGGAACCCCTTTATATAGGCTAAGAAAAACTAGTCGTTGGGGTCCAAATCAGTAGTCTGCACTGCTGTCGGTCGACCGGCCAACGGTCAGATTTCTGACCGTTGGGCTAGCGGTCGATAAGCCAGTCGACTGTGGCCTGGATACAGAGAGCAGACACTCTCTGCCGGTCGACCGCCCGGTCGACCGGGGCCATTTCTAGAGAGCAGAGCTCTCTGGCGGTCGACCAAGTCGGTCGACCACCCTCCAGCCAAACAAGGCATGCACGTTTTATGCACGTCGGTCGACCGCCCGGTCGACCGACCTCTGGCTCAGTCGACCGTGCGGTCGACCGACAGAAGGCCAAAACTGTATTCTTTTAGGGATTAAAAGTTTGTCATTTTACCTTCAATAAAATCCCATAAAATCTCTAAAAATCTACTAAAATAAGTTCATTAAAATATTTTGATACACAAACATGTTTGAGTAAAAATCAAAACATGTTACAAACATTTTGAACTATTTTTGTAACTTAGAAATTTTGGTTTAAAACAAAATCCGTATTTTTCAAAATAGATTTTTCCAAAACTTCTTCAAATACAAAAACAAGATATTTTAAACACTTTTAAAGCATAGAGTGGATGGATATGATCCACTACACATATATGATGAGATATCCATGTTTTTGACAATAAGCACTAAACTGATTTTGGTTAAAACATATGTATATATGAAACTCCAAAAATCAAAACGGTATTTTTCCAAAATAAAAACTCTTTTGTATTTTTCCAAAATAAAAACTTTATGATGAAAACACATATAAATTTTGTGTGTGAATGTATATGGTACTTGAGCAATCCACCAACTAATCTATCCTTTACATTTTATCTAAAAATAAATCTTAACAAAACAAATTAAGACACAAGTCTTCTCTTGAAGGTCTTCACTTGAAGTCTTCTTCTCCTTCTTGACTTGGTCCAAACTTTGATCCAAAGAGCTAGACTCCTCTTGAGTACTTGATGTGGTCTTGATGCATAAGCTCTTGAATAAAACTTGACATGAAATCCTTTGATAAAGCTAAACACCTACTAAGATCTTGATCACAAATCTGAGACTTAGTAAACACAAGATCATTAGTATTATAACTACATAAGTTAATCATCATCAAAACTAGAGTGAAGGGCCTTTGGGCCAACAATCTCCCCCTTTTTGATGATGACAAAACTCATGGAGTTATATATGCATGGATTAAAGTTAAGCTTCATAGAATCTCCCCCTTAACTCATGCATAACAATAACCAAATAAGATATGGCAATGAAGTGCATAAAACTAAACAAATATATATGCATCAATAGGGTGAGAGAAACATGCATGAATCAAAAGTTCTTTTTCAAAAAAACTTTCTCCCCTTTTTGTTTAAAGTTTCAAAAACATTCTCCTCAAAAACACAAGATGCATAAACTCAATATATGCAAAAACACAAATATGCATATATAAACTCAAAATCTTTCTCCCCTTTTTTGTCAATCATCAACAAAGGGTACAAAGTAAATCAACAATAAAGATATATATGTGATATACATTCATGAAGAGGAAGACGCTAAGTTAACTTCCCTGCATACATGTATTACATGAAGAAGGGATGGCAAGCCCTAACTCACATAACACATAATATGTAATGCATAAGTGGAGATGTAAAGCTCCCTTACACATGTGTATCACATAAAGAAGAGATGTCAACCTCCTCAATATAAGATACACTCAACATGAATCTATATGTAGAAGAGATGTTAAGCTCCCCTTGTATGTAGACAATACATATCAAAACATTTTTAACACAAATTTTGATAATTACTTAAACAAATTTTGAAATATCATATAAACAACATTTTACCAATTGTAAATAAACAATACAAATTTTAAATTTTTTTTAAATCAACAAATTAATTTGAGATATCACAAGATTTTGATAACATATGAAATAGGAAATTTATGATACCAATTGAAATTGAAACACTTATACATTTTTTTAATATCAATGAAGGAAAATATTTTGAAACATATATACCAATTGAAATATATGGTAAATTTTTGATACCAAATAGTTAAAACATATTGATACCAAATAAAATTTAAACCCAATTAGAAATCGAAACATGTTGATACCAATTGAAGTATATGGTAAATTTTGATATCAATAAAAACACTGAATAAAAATAATGCATAAGCTTATTAAAGTACCAATTGAGATACAAATTGAAAATCAAGATTTAAATTAAGCTTAGCATAAACAAACTTTGTGCTTTAAACATATAAATATATCGTAAATTAAGCACAAACACATCATATATATGTATGAAAATGAAAATACCAATAAAAATTGATATAATTTGAAATTTAAAGCATACATATATAGAAATAAAATTATGAGTATACAAAGAGATATCAATTGAAATGCCAATTGAAATATGATGAGAAGCAAGTGTATAACCCATAAAAATCTACCCTTTTTATGCACATGATAAAAGATATTTAATTTGAGCATACAGGACTTGGTCACCCATCCTCCGCCCTTAAAGAGGTTGGCTGGGGTTTTCAAAAATAAGAGTTTGAAAATATTTTAGCATTGAAAACACTATCAAATGAAGAATAAATAACTAGTTAAAATAATTTCTAAAAAACTAGTTAAAGATCCTTCAAAATATGAAATCAAAATCATATGAATCCATGAAGCATGCTAAAAACACAAGAATTGACACTCGAAATCTATAAGGCTCAAAATATCTCATGAAAATAATGTCATGAGTAAACAAATGAAATGTGAGTGTACCATAATCATGTGAGTAGCATTTTCATGAAACTAAGTAATAAGGCTCAAAAACATCAATCATGTGAAAAACATGAAAATTCATTTTATCAAACAAATATGAAAATCATAAAGATTTTATTTTTGATTTAAAAAAAAAACCTTCAAGGTTATGTATGATTTATCCAAGGCTAACAATATACATACATATCCCAAATATAAAAAGAGTCTATATAGTATTTGCATGAAGGCAAGTGACTCAAGGGCATACATGTATATTTATTAGTTTTGAACAAAAATTACATATACATGAAGTAAAACATGCACAAAAATAGGCAAAATAAGTATAAATGAGGGAATCATCAAAACTAGGATATACATGTGCATGTAGTGAGTACAAATGAACAATGAAGTGCAAACGTATATGAATCAAATGTTTCTCACTACTTGTACAAGTATATACTCAAGTTTTGACAAAAATTACATTTAAACAAGTATTTACCATATGAAGCACAAAACATGATCATTTTAACAAACACTAACACATGCTAAAAATCATCAATTATAAAAGCATGTAGATAAAATAGGAGTTTAGAGTTACCAAAACAAAGAGCTATACTCTAAGTCTCCAAACATGTTGGTCGTCCTACCAAACCTCCTTGATAGCGGTCATCAAATGTATGTCCGTTAAATCCATGTGCATCCACCACCAAGGCACTAAATCTCTCACGTAATGTGAGAGCCCGCGCCTACATCAAATACAAAAGGTGGAGATTTTGGCACCCATTTTCTTTTGGGTCCACGGGGGTTAGTCTTATTTGCAACCCAAACATTCTTATTAGCAAAATTTAAAAAATTTATTTTATCATAACAAAATCTTGCTGAATGGCCTTTGCGGCCACAATGTGTACACTTGTACACTCTATCATGCATATGTGTAAGAGTGTGATCATGACATGCAAAGTGTGCATATGTATGTTGTGGGTGAGGTGCATGAATATGTGGAGCTTGTTTCCTTTAAAATAAGGTTTTCAATATAGAATGGTTAAATGTACATTTGCTCAAAGTTGAGCTCAAATAATCTATTTTATTTTTCAAAAATTTAACTTCATTTTTAGTAGTAGCATGAAAAACATGGTCAATAATCTTTTTCTTTTTAGAAACATTTTCTTTTTCTTTTGAAATACTTTTTCTTTTCAAAGAGGTGTTTTCTTGCAAAGTGATTTCTTTTTCCTTTTCCACCAAAATAATTTTATCTTTCAAGGAAGTATTTCCTTCACAAAGATCATTCAATTTAGAAGTTAAGGAAATATTATCCTTTTTCAACAAATCATTTTCTTTTGAAATGCATTCCAATTTTGTTTGAAAAGAATCTTTTTCTTTTAATAGGGAATCAAATTTATTTTTCATTTTCTTATTTTCCTTTTAAAGCATTTCATATTTTTCAAGGAGTTGTTGACAAAAAGATGCTAGTTCATTATAAGCCATAACAACATCCTCTTCTAACTCGGATTCAGAGTTTACCTCAAGGGGGTTATCCCCTTGACCATGTAGCATACGTTGGAAGCCTCACTTCCAACATCCGAGTCGCTCCCGCATAATATTGTTCTTGTTCACCAAGGGAGACAATGGTGTTCCATACTACAAAAACCGAATCAAGATTAGCAACTCTAGATAAATATTCGTCATTTAGGGTACTCTTTAAAGCATGGATGGTTTTTACATTAACCTCAAGATACTTGCTATTTGAACAATATGAATTTTTAATAGTAGCAAGATAAACATGAATGCCTAGGCCTTTGAGGTACATAGACATCTTAACTTTCCAAGTTTGGATGTTAAGAATGTTAAAAGTGAGAGGTGACATGAATTCGATATGTGTGTGTACAAATATTGTGATTAGCTATAAATGAGGATCTTTAACTCAAGGTTGTTAAACCCAAATCAAGAGCACTTGGCTCTGATACCAATTAAAATCACCTAGAGGGGGGTGAATAGGTGACTAGCTAATCTAATAGTCAATTAATGCGGAATTAAAACTATTTATGTAAACTATAAATTCTTAAGCACAACACACCAAGTATAACCTAAGAGTGTAGCCGAATTTCTCGTGAAGGGCCCTGCACTATCTCCTCAAGATTTCTCTAGATAAGAGCTGAGGTGCCGCTATGGCTCTCTTGGTTGAATATAAATGTGAGCAAACAATCCCCAAGCATATATCAATTTGAGCACAAATATATATCAAGCATATAAAGATGAAGACAATATAAGCATGCAAGATATAAAGACAAGTGAGAGATAGAGAGAGAGCAATCGCAAACACGGGAGAATTGTTTCGAAGTTCGAGCACACTTGCTCTTCCCCGCCTTCAACACTTGAATGATTTCCACTAGAAAACGATCCCACCGGATCACTCGGCGCCGCAACACCTACAAGGAGTTCCCACTAGAACTCTTGAACTCACTAGTCCTCTCACTTGTTCCCGCAAGAACAAACACACGCAAGCTTGTCGAGGCCGCACCTCCACACCGAGTTCTCACTAGAACCCAAAACACCACGAACCCGCAAGTCCGCCTCCTCAAAGTACAAAGATGAAAACTTTGGTGATCATAACACTTTGATCACCTAAAATCCTCTCAGAACAAAGATCCCTATAGGATATGTATAGCAATGAATAGCTCAAGTGTTTGTGAGAAAAAACAAGGATGAAAGTGATCGTGAAAAACTCAAGAAACTCTTTTACAAAACACTCTTAAAAATATCTGCTTTTGATATAGCAATTTTGACTCTTAAACAAGTGGAGATAAACACTTAATAGAGTAGGAAAAACTAGCTCAAAAACCCACTTGAAATCTTGTAGAAAACAGTCCATGGGAACCCCTATATAGGCCAAGAAAAACTAGCCGTTGGGGTCCAAATCAGCAGTCTGAATTGCTGTCAGTCGATCGCCCGGTCGACCGGCCAACGGTCAGTTTTCTGACCATTAGGCCAGTGGTCGACCAGTCGGTCAACCATGGCCTAGATACAGAGAGCAGACACTCTCTGCCGGTCGACCGCCCGGTCGACCGGGGCCATTTCCAGAGAGCAAAGCGCTCTAGCGGTCGACCGGGTCGGTCGACCGGCCCTCCAGCCAAACAAGGCGTGCACGTTTTATGCACGTCGGTCTACTGCCCGGTCGACCGTGCGGTCGACCGGCAGAAGGCCAAAACAGTATTCTGATTGGAGTCATTTATGCATCATTTTCTACCACCATGCTATGCTTTATATGAATAAATAGTTAATTTTTACTATTTTTTTTCTCTCTTTTTTCAGGTCCAATGTCTAATAGAGAAAGAGGCCAATAATTGTGCTTTTTGAGGAATTAAAGAAGCATTTAAGAAGCCCACAGAGAGAAAGCCCAAGTCTGAAAAGATCCAGAACGTATTCTCAGTTTCTACAAGATCCAACTGAGGATACGAGATGCAACAGAAAGGCACAAAAATTTGCTAGCGCAGTGGCCAATAAACGGCCGCGGAAACGCGGCATGTGCCGTGGATCCACGACAATCTTTGGGCCGTTACTTTAGTGGTTGATCCGGAGGCTAAAATGGGATGGCCTCCTCGCATGAAGACTATAAATAGATCTCTAGGGCCTCTGTAATCGGGGAGAAGAAAAGAGCATTGTTTTTATAGGGAAATTGTTAGGGTTTCTCTAGGTTTTCCTTTTTAGTCTCTTATGTAATTTTCTTTTCTCCTTCTAGAATCCAGAAAAGAGAGAGTGAGAGTGAGCAATCTTTGTAATTAGAGACGGTGACAACGCAATACAAGGATCGAGCTTTCAATCTTCATTTTCTCTTATTCTAGTGCATTGTTTTTCTTTTAAGCTTTTACTTTCTTTTATTTCACTTCTACAATGAATTGTCTTTTGTTCTTTATTTCTATGTCTAGCTAATTCATTAACATGACTAACTAACTTTTAATTTTACTAACTATTAACTCTTGGGTGATTGCTGACTTATTTGATTCTTGGGATACTATCTTCCTTCAAGTCTTGCAAATTACAAGTCTATATCACTCCCAATGAAGATGAGTTGCTTTTTATTCTTTGCAAATGCTAAGTTTTCCCTCCATATGACTCATGTGAGCCTCACTTAGAGCCTTGTCTTTAGAACAAGTGCCGTGATAGAACATGAAGATGGAATACTTCACTATGCCAATGACTACATTACAAGTTCTTATTTCATACTTGCCTTATTATAGCTTTGATGGACTAATGAATCTTGTATGTTTCTTAGCATCGTTAAAAGTGACTATCCTTGTTTCACTAATGAAGATCTATTTAGGGAGCAAATGATTCAAGGAGGTAACTAGCCTAGATGAGAAACACCTTCGACATGGGACAACACAAGGACTTGGTAAAGCAAGACATACCATTGCCGATGATTCAATATGAGACATGCATCACCCAACGAGAGTAGTAAGTTAGTAAATTATAATATTAGTTAGTCATGGTTTCTCTTCATATTATTCTTAAAAATCTTCTTAAAAATCTCTCTTAAAAATCTCTCTTCTAAAGACTTCTTCTTTTCAAACATCTCCGTTTTCCTTCATCTTTATTCTCGTTTCTTGTTTTCTTTTACACAACACCAAAAGATTTTCCACTCATCTTCCACATCATTTTATTTTCCATTTCTTAAAACAAAGAAGAACCTTCGTTTTTCTTCACAAAGATTTCAATACAAACCTTGAACGCTTCTATCGCTAACCCTCCCTGCGAATACGACCAGTCCTAGCTTATGCTACGAACGGTGATTTGGAAGGAGCAAAGTAAACCTGCATAAACATTCGAAGTTTTTGATCATCAGTACACAGCAACCTACGGTTTACTCTAAACCTCTTTTCATTACTACTAATCCTTATGAACAAATTTTCGGCGCCGTTACCGGGGAGGGTAACGGTCTTTTATTGAATTTTTGAAATTGAAACGAATTTTTCTTCTCTGTTGCAGGTTACAGGTCAGAGAAAATAGGAAAGAAGACTTGCAGTAACATATAAGTGGTCTTGGGCCTCTGCTTTAGAAAACAGAGACCAAGTACCCTCTGAATTGCCGCATTTGCTCGGCTCTAGCCGCGGAACCGCGGCAAGGAAGAGTTCACTACTGACTGACTTTTTGCAGGGCTGCTTGTTTTGTAAAATTAGAGTTTTTGCAAACTTTATTTCTTGTATGCCATCATCAGGAGCCTGCTAATAAACCAACAGTAAAAGACTTGTTGAAAAGTTTAAAAAATTGATTAGACATTTGCATTTTAGGCACGTATCTTTTCAATTCATTTATTTTACTGTTGAAGAGTGCTGGAGCAAGGTACGTACGCATTGCATTCAGAATAGGACTCATCTCTTGGTTGATTTATATCACTTTGAGTGAATCTTGTTTATCTTGAACACTTGCACAAAATTGATTTTAAGGGCAACACCTAATAACAAGATAAGGTGGGGATTTAATCACCCTTCCTTGGCCCAAAAATCAGATTCCAAGCACTCACAATCCCAAGCTTTTTAATAAAATTTGATAGACGTTGGCCCCTAGGGACATCCGGACTCGTTAAGAGATCAGCTGAGGTTGGAAATTGTTTTTGATTCACACTCCAGTCAAATCAGTGACTAAGGTTGGGGATTGAGGAGCGTAATCCCGAAGGCTGGTGATTTGGCTTAATTAGGCCCGTCGCTTCTGCACAGATACCTCCCACCAATCTTGCCCCCACCTGGCTGATTAGCTGTGGTCTGACTCGAGCAATAACCTTCTTCGGTTCATCAAACAGTTAGGAGTCATCTAGGTCTAGGAATCCTAGATAGCTGGTGATTTTTTTTCCTTTTTCTAGTTTGTTATTTTTCTTTTTTCGCTTGATTGCTTGGTGAACGTTGTCTATGATTGTGCATGCAAGAGTGGTATCGGGACCCAATTTCAGCAAGACTTGTTAGGACTTCTACACTTGCACAAACACCACTTCCTAACACAAATCCAATCATGGCCAACAACACTTCTCTCCCAGACAAGTTCTATCCCATTCGTACTTCACTTCCGTCATGCATTCTTTTAGCTGAAGCAACTGGGAACAATTTTGAGCTAAAACCACAATTCATAAATACACTCCCAAGATTTCATGGCCTAGAATCCGAGGATGCATATTTCTTCATTCGTGAGTTTGAAGAAGTGTGCTTGATGATGAGAATTCCCCAACTAAGGAAAGATGTTGTTAGATTAAGGTTCATTCCCTTCGCACTTAAGGACATAGCCAAGAAGTGGCTATACAATCTGCCCGCCAGTTCTATCTCGACATGGGATGAATTTATCAAAGTCTTTCTTAAGAAATTCTATCTCATTCACAAAATGGCCCTCATCAGAAAAAATATAATGCAATTCAAACAAGAATCAAGTGAACCATTCTGAAAGTATTTTGAATGATTTAAAGATTTACTAGCCCAATATCCTCATCACGACATAGAGAAGTGGCGACAATGCCAAATTCTCTACGACGGACTAGATTATCAAACCAAGACACTCCTCGAGACCATGTGTCAAGGGGAATTTTTAAAGAAAGATGAGAACCAGGGTTGGGATCTCTTTGAAGCCTTAGCAGAAAAAACCATTCAGTGAGAATCATGCCCTGAGAAAACCAATCCCACCACTTTCAGGGGTGGTATGCATTCGATTGAATCCTCTATAGCTGCCGATGCAAAATAACTCAATTGATGAAACGGCTAGAACTGCTCGAGGTTAGGGAACCAAATTCTGTGAATCAGGTCAATCCACCACCTGTGATCAACACGGGTTGCACCTACTGCTATGCTCTCAACCACTTATTTGAGGAGTGTCCCGTCTACCAAGCCCAAATGTACCCTGAGAATATGAATGCAGCATACACCAGACCTAATTACAATCCATACTCCAAAATATACAATCCGGGATGGAGGAACCATCCAAACTTTTCTTAGAGTCAGTCTGGTCATGAGCAACTAAGACCATCATTTTCACACCAACACCCTGCTCAGTCTCATCAACTGAGTTCCAACAGAGCCTACCAAATTTTCAAACAAGCTTCCAACACAACTTCCAGCCCGCATATCAGCAACAACAAGCACAAAATCATCCTGATAGAAAAATATCAGATTTGGAAAGAATGATTGAAACCTTATCTAAAACACAGGCCTCAATGATGAACACCCACAACCAGGCCATCAATAGGTTAGAAGTTCAGATAGGTCAACTGGCTAGCTCATTGAACAAAAGACAAAAAGGAACATTGCCGAGCCAACCAGTGCCCAATCCTAAGAACCCTTTCTGAAGACATAAGTCCCAATCAGTGTAACACTGTTCATATTTTGAGATCTAGAAAGCAGATAGACAATCAGGTTTCTAGTCATCCTGTTCCAAATAAGTCCGTGTCAACATCTCCTGTTCCAGTACCATCAACTGCAGATGATCCATCTTCAAGTTCACAACCTTCAACCTCCAAATCGAATAAAGACAAAGCAGATGAGCAACCATACAAGCCTATTGTACCATTTCCTAATAGGCTAGAAAATCAAAAGACTAATGCTCAAATGGAGAAAATTAGAGAAATGTTCAATCAGGTCCAGATCAATGTACCCCTTCTTAATGCCATACAACAAGTTCCCTCCTATGCCTAATTCTTGAAAGATATGTACACTAAGAAAAGGAAAACTAATGTCCCAAAGAAGGTCTTCCTTGCTTCTAATATAAGTGAGTTGCTAACTGGGCCAATTCCCGTGAAATATCAAGACCCAGTGAGTCCAACTATTTCTTGTATTATAGGACAGACCACGATAAATAGGGCATTACTGGATCTAGGAGCCAGCATCAATCTTCTTCCTTTCTCCGTGTATCAGCAACTCAGGTTAGGCGATCTCCGTCCGACCAGGTTACTATACAACTGGCTGATCGATCTGTAAAAATTCCTAAGAGGAGATTACAGATGTTCTCATTCGGGTCGGGGAATTCATTGTTCTAGAAATACAAGCTAATCCCAAAGCTCAGACACCTGTCATTCTAGGACGACCTTTCCTAGCCACTGCAAACGCAATCATCAACTGTAGGAATAGATCAATGCGTCTAACCTTTGGGGATATGACAAAAGAGGTAAATATTTTTCACCTGGGAAAACAACCTCGAGATTTAGAAAATGAGTCATTTGAAGTGAACTTGATCGAAGGATTAGCAAGTGAGCATGAAATGGAGATTGAATACAAATCTGACAGAGAATTTGAGTTGGAGTCTGATGACTTCAACCTTGATCAAATAATTGAATCCACAGTGGAGTAGGCAACAGATGCAGCCCCTATCCTTCCCTTACACAAGGAACAACCATTGACAGATCAAGTTCCCTCTTCTGAGATTAAGGTCCTTCCTAGTCATCTCAAGTATCAGTACTTGGATGAAAAGGAAGCATTTCCCGTGATAATTGTGGCCCATCTGACGGAACAACAAGAAGAGGATCTTCTTGTAGTATTAAGGGAAAATTGAGAAGCCATTGGTTGGACCATGGCTGATATAAAGGGAATCAGTCCATCCATTGTGCAACACTGGATTCATTTAACGGAAGATGCAAAACCTAAACGTGACCCACAACGTAGACTCAACTCGATCATGCAAGAGGCTGTTAGAGCTGAAATTTTGAAGCTACTAGACAATGGGATCATTTATCCCATATCTGATAGCCAGTAGGTTAGTCCAGTCCACGCTGTGCCAAAGAAAGCCGGGGTTACCGTGGTAGAAAATGATAAGAAAGAATTAGTACAAACTCGTCTTCCAACGAAGATTCGAGTCTGTATTGATTATCGAAAATTAAACGCTGCTACGTGTAAAGACCACTTTCCCCTTCCGTTCATCGATAAAATGCTCGAGAGACTAGCCGGACATGAGTATTACTGCTTCCTGGATGGATATTCAGGATACAATCAAATCCCTATCGCTCCCGAGGATCAAGACAAGACTACCTTCACCTGTCCCTTTGGAACATTTGCATACCGAAGAATGCCCTTCGGCCTATGCAACGCTTCTGCAACGTTTCAACGTTGCATGCTTAGTCTTTTTTCCGACATGGTGGAGAAATTTTTGGAGATTTTCATGAATGATTTTTCCATTTATGGTGATTCCTTTGAACAATGCTTGCACCATCTTAAGTTAGTTTTACAATGATGCATGGAGAAAAACTTGACACTTAATTGGGAGAAGTGTCACTTTATAGTCAAGCAAGGATTGGTCCTAGGGCATGAAGTTTCACACAAAGGAATCGAGGTTGATAGATTAAAAGTGGACGTTATAACAAAGCTCCTTGAGCCGAAATGCTTAAAAGACATTAGATCATTTTTAGGACACGCTGGCTTCTATAGAAGATTTATTCATGGGTTTAGCAAAATTGCTAGACCTTTGACGAATCTCTTAGGAAGAGATGTACCCTTCAATTTTGATAAAGAATGTCTACAAGCTTGGGAGGAGCTTAAACACAAACTTATTTCGGCGCCAATAATCTCAGCGCCTGATTGGACTAGGCCCTTTGAAATCATGTGTGATGCCTCCGATTATGCCATAGGCGCTGTTCTCGGACAACGTACTGATAACAGGCAACAGGTGATTTACTATGCTAGTAGGACGCTGAACGAGACCCAACTAAATTACACGACAACTGAAAAGGAATTTTTAGCCGTTATGTTTGCGTTGGAAAATTTTTGCCAATACCTACTAGGATCCAAGACAATGATTTTCACTGATCACTCCGCCCTTAGATACTTAATGCAAAAGAAGGATGCAAAAGCCAGACTGATTCGATGGATACTTCTTTTGCAAGAGTTTGATTTGGAAATTAAAGACAAAAAGGGCGTTGAAAATGTGGTGGCAGATCACTTTTCGAGAATTCCTAATGCACCAATTGAGACTTTACCTATCAATGAAGACTTCCCTGATGAACACATCTTTACGATGTGTAAAGAGCCCTGGTATGTTGATATAGCAAACTACCTTGCAACCGGGCAAACACCTTCAAATTGGTCCGGTCAGGACAAGTATCGCTTTATGAAACAAGTGCGGTTTTTCCTTTGGGATGAACCGTATTTATTCAAATATTGCCCTGATCAGATAATTAAAAGGTGTCTTTCTGAGGATGAACATCATAGCGTATTGACATTTTGTCACAAGCTGGCTTGTGGTGGACACTTTGGTCCACGTAAGACTGCTGAGAAAGTCCTTCAGAGTGGGTTCTATTGGCCCACTCTCTTTAAGGACGCTTATACTTTCTGCAAACTCTGTGCCAGATGTCAATTGACGAGTCGGATCGCATATAAAGACATAATGCCCCTAACACCGATCCTTGAGGTAGAAATTTTTGATTTGTGGGGCACCGATTTCATGGGACCCTTTCCTCTGTCCTATGGCAACCAATACATTTTGGTGGCCGTAGACTACGTTTCTAAGTGGGCTGATGCTATTCCTAGTAGGACAAATGATAACCAAGTTGTCATCAAGTTCTTACAGGAAAACATCATTTCTCGCTTCAGAGCCCCACGTGCGATAATTAGTGACAACGGGAGTTATTTCTGCAACCGGGCTTTTGAAGCCCTAATGCGGAAGTACTCCATCTCTCATAAATTATCCACGGCCTATCATCCTCAGACGAACGGGCAAGTGGAGGTCACCAACAGACAAATTAAACTGATATTGGAGAAAACTGTTGGACAAAATCGTAAGGATTGATCCATCAAACTGATTGTTGCCCTATGGGCATATCGAACCGCCTACAAGACTGTCCTCGGTATGTCTCCATATCGAGTTGTATTTGAAAAACCCTGCCATCTGCCTGTGGAGTTAGAGTATCGTGCTATGTGGGCACTAAAACAACTGAATTTGGCTTAGACAAAGCCAGTGATTTGAGAAAACTGCAGATATCCGAGTTAGACGAACTACGAAATGATGCATATGATAACGCTCGGATATCTAAACACAGAGCTAAGATTTTCCATGATAAGTCAATTCATAGGAAAATTTTTGTCGCAGGACAAAAAGTTCTGTTGTACAACACTAGACTCCACCTTTTTCCTGGTAAACTAAAAACCAGGTGGTCGGCCCCTACATCGTTCAGAACGTCTCTCCTCATGGTGCCATTGAAATTTTCGATCCCAAAGATGGCAACACTTTCAAAGTGAATGGTCAACGCTTGAAGCCATTTTTCACCACGGAGTCTGAGTCACACAATGTTATCGAACTGGGTTTTGTGACCCAGTCTATATGTGACCACATAATTCCACACCATTCCCCGATGTCTCCTGTAAATCATTTTGGAACTTACTTTGTAAATAAAAAAAACAAAAAGAATAAATAAGTGGGACTTAGGTGCTAAATATCACCTAGGGTTTTCATCTTTCCCTCTACTCTCTTTTCTTTCTAAATAACCTAGGGTTGTAAATTCCTAGTTTCCCTTTGGGCAATTTGGGTATTTCGTCCTTCTTAGCCTCTTATAAATATCTCCCATCCCGTATCTTTTTCCTTACCCTGGGTTTAACCCCAGATCTGAAATAAGAAACGCCAGCGCCGTCCCTCAAAATTTTCTGACCCTCTGTCTCTTCACATCAGCCGCGTTTCCCCGGCCTTAGCCGCGCATCCGTGGCAATCTAGACACATCTGGAGCGCCGCCAAATTTCTGTGCTGTCGCGGCCTTCTGAAATCTCCATATCTACAACCTATTCATCTGCTGCCACAACAGATTGCTCTCTACACTCTCGTTTGAGTTTTCCCCCCATGTAGTCTGGGGGAGTTTGCGTATCCCTTCTCATTGCTTCCTATTATTCATCATGGCACCGTCTATTTTCGTTGAAAAAATTTTGCTAGAATACTTAGCAATGTGAATAGTTATGGGCATATATTTTTAGATCGTATTCGTGCGTGGGATTGGTATGCATTAATATATGATAATTCAGATCACGAGGCTTATTACTGTCCTGAGCTTGTCAAGCTTTTCTACAATTCCATAGATCACGCCTCTGTAAACTTTGACACATATCAAATCTTGGTGCACATGCCTACTGGGGATATTATTGTCACGCTTCTTCTACTAGAAGAACTCACACATGTCCCTTGCAACCCACATCATAGCGAACCCCTACCTTTAATCGATTACATGACTGTCATAGGGGCCCGCTGTACGGAACAAGATAGGGGGCTCAAAGCCAGCACTACCTTTAGAAACATACATTGTGTTGGTCGCTTGATTCAACACAACATTTTAGGGCTGGACCACACAACCTCCTTTAACAGGCCGGTGCTGCAGATTATACACGACCTGATGACTCGGCAGCACACGATCTGTATCAACAAGATCATTTTTCATAGTATCATCACCAACTCCTCCCACACACGCAGTGCAAAGTACTCGCACCCCATTTTGATCACTCGTCTGTGTAGGACTTTTTTACCAGACGCAGTTTTTGACTCATATGATAGGGTGTTCGTTGCACAAGAGCGGGCGACTAGCGCTTATAATAGTTGTCTTCATGCGGTCTGGACTCCTAGTGTCCAGTCTGAAGATGTCCCTGTGGAGTCCTCTTCGGAGGAACTTTTAGAGGAGGAGGATGAGCCGGCTTTTTGGCAACAGGACCCCTCAGCTGATTCACGTGCCTTCATATCGACCATTTGGTGAGGCATGAAGAAGATATTTTAGGGGCAGATTCGACTACGTAAACAGGTTGCGGAGCAAACATCTCGCCTAGACCGCATTGAGGAGGGCCTGCGGCGATCACAGTCGGCTGGACCTAGCACCACCGCTGGTCCAAGCCGACGGCGGGGGTGATACCTTTCTTGTCCTATTTCATGCGTATATTTTCTTGCATACATTGGAGACAATGTATGGGATAGGTATGGGGGGTAGGTACTAACATGAGAATTTTCTAGACTTTTTCTTTTAGATTTCTAGGTTTCTCTTTTCTTATATTTATCTTTTCTTACTTGGTTTCTTTTTTCTTATAAAAAAAATAAAATAAAAAAATAAACATAAAAAAATATTGATCCATTTCTTTGAAAAGAATTAACTTGATCTTAGGTATTAAGGAAATTCTAAGCTAATATTTCTTAATATAAGTCGAAATAAGAAATTTTGTTGGATCTTTAGGTTAAGAAAGAAAAGAATAGAAAAGACAGCTAGATTTTGAATTTTTTTTAAACACTATATATATTTGCATATTGAGGGATTAATCAAAGACTTAGTGACTTTGTTTACATAAAAATATATATATAAAAAAAAGAGAATAAAATATATATATATATATATTCATAAATAAAACTTGATCACTAATTAAGCTGGTTGGTTGTGCCTTAAGAAGCATAACCAGTCACGCTTAAAAGTGGTTGAGTCCTTAGCATTCGTGGCCTAGTTTACTCAAGACCTTGAACCTTAGAGATGTATCTTCATCTGGTGCCCTAATACCATCTGGTCTGGGAGTCATAGGAAAAAGGCTCGCAACGTGGGTAAATTAGAAAGCCTAATGAAGCTAAGAGAATGTAAATATATACTTAAAAAATAATAATAATAATATATATATATAATATATATCTGTGTAAACAAACAAACTAAAGTCTAAGAAAAATCCCTCATACATATGTATATGTGTTAGACCTGATACAGAATCCAGTTTCTCTCTATTAAACTTAACCTAAGTTGAAAACAATATTTCAAATGGAAACTTATAAAAAGAAAGAAAAGTTTAGAATAACCCTAAACCGATAGATCACCGAAATTCTTGAAGAAAATGGATCATTAAAAAAAATGTTTCTCTCTTTTCATTGACATTTTTTTCCTTTGGGATTTTGTGGGTGCAATCCGCTGAAAACCCTCAGGAGACAACACTCCTCCTCTAGGGTATCCTAGAGGTTTAACGGCTTGTTGCACGAGCTCAGTGCAATCGTGTCACCTACGAAAGTGGTGTAATAATTTAGTTAGGTTTTTCTTTTTGCTTTTTTTGCTCAGGGACGAGCAAAAGCTAGGTATGGGGGTGTGATTGGAGTCATTTATGCATCATTTCTACCACCATGCTATGCTTTATATGAATAAATAGTTAATTTTTACTGCTTTTTTCTCTCTTTTTCAGGTCCAATGTCTAATGGAGAAAGAGGCCCAATAATTGTGATTTTTGAGGAATTAAAGAAGCATTTAAGAAGCCCACAAGAGAAAAGTCCAAGTCTGAAAAGATCCAGAACGTATTCTCAGATTCTACAAGAGCCAACTAAGGATACGAGATGCAACAGAAAGGCACAAAAATCTGCTAGCGCAGCGGCTAAGAAACGGCTGCGGAAACGCGGCACGTGCCGCGGATCCGCGGCAATCTTTGGGCCTTACTTCAGCGTTTGATCTGGAGACTAAAGTGGGATGGTCTCCTCGTATGAAGACTATAAATAGACCTCTAGGGCCTCTGTAATCGAGGAGGAGAAAATAGCATTGTTTTTATAGGGAAATTGTTAGGGTTTCTCTAGGTTTTCCTTTTTAGTCTCTTATGTAATTTTCTTTTTCTCCTTCTAGAATCCAGAAAAGAGAGAGTGAGCAATCTTTGTAATTGGAGATGGTGATAACGCAATACAAGGATCGAGCTTTCTATCTTCATCTTCTTTTATTCTAGTGCATTGTTTTTCTTTTAAGCTTTTACTTTCTTTTATTTCATTTCTACAATGAATTGTCTTTTGTTCTTTATTTCTATGTCTAGCTAATTCATTAACATGACTAACTTTTAATTTTACTAACTACTAACTCTTGGGTGATTGCTGACTTATATGATTCTTGGGATACTATCTTCTGTTGGCCCAGAGACCTTCCACTCTAGTTTTGATGATGATTAACTCATTAAGTTATGTTTACTAATAATCTTGTGATGTTTAGTTTCAGATCCTTAACCAAGATATTAGTAGGTGATTAGCTTCAACAAAGGTGTTTTGAAGCTTCTCACATGGTGATTCCAGTGCCCAAGCATCAAGATCATATATAGCACTCGTTGGAATCAAGCTCGGTGGATCACGGCTTGGATCGAGTCGGCTTGAAGACGGAGTTCGTCAAGAAAACTTCGGTACATAGTTTAGTTTTGTGTTTAGATCCATTTGTAAAGACTAGATAGTGTGATATGCTCAAGTTCATAACACACACATTTGTTTGAGTTTTCATGTTATGGTTTTCGGTTTTTAGTTTAACCGATCTTGGTTTTCATGAATAGATAGTATCAAAATAAGTTTACATGGTTTAATGTATATTAGAATTGTTCTATATACATGTATGCTTCATAGACTTAGACAAACTTAGTTTGATAACCTATTCATGTATTTTGGTTTTGTAACAAAACTTATTTTCGGATTTAATGTCAAAAACATTGATATATATATTTCATGTATATTAGTTTATATCCATATACTACATGCCTAAAAGTTGTTTAAATATCATATTTTTGTATTTGGATGAGTTTTGGAGAAACCGGATTTCCATTTGAAAAATTCAAGTTTTAGATAATATAGTTTTTGGTTTTCGGCAAAATTTTCATAACACAAAACGAGTTCAAAATGTTTGTAACTTGGTTTGATTTTTACTGAAACAAGTTTCTATGTCAATGTATTATACTAAACTTATTTTTGTGGATTTTTAGAGATTTTATGAGATTTATTTGAGAATTAAAAACCCTGTTTTTCAGTCTCTTAATTGCTTCTGTCAGGCCCTGGCGGTCGACCGTGCCGGTCGACTGGACCAGGAGCTGGTCGACCGGAACGGTCGATCGGACGTGCACGAGACGTGCACAAAGGCTATAGGTTTTGGCCGGTCGACCGTGCAGTCGACCGACTGAAGTCCCCTTACTCTCGGGTAAGGGCGGTCGACCGGTGGTTGGCAACGGTCAAAATTCGACCGTTGGCCGGTCGACCGGCCGGTTGACCGGATGGTCAAATCTGACCATAATTGCAGCCAACGGCTAGTTTTTTAAAGGGGCTATAAAAACCCCATTTGTAGGCTGTTTTGGCTGAGACTTCAAGAGCAAAAATTCTCCCCTTCTCTAGTGTTTTTACAAGTTTTAAAAAGAGTTTTAGAGATTCAAAGATTTCATCTTCATTGTTTTAAAAAGTGTTTTGTTATTTCAAAGAAATAGTCTTTTGGGAATTGTTTTTGATCTAAAAATTCTATTATCTTTTTAGAGAGTTTCCCAAGTGATTTTCTTTGTTAAAAACACTTTGTTTTGCACACTTGAACTTATCATTCTATCCTCTCTATAGGATTTTTATTTTTGTGGAAAAGAATTGGTTTGTGGTCTTTTGATCACTAAGTTGTAAACCCTCCTACTTTGTTGTATCCCTCTTGGGTAGAGGTTGATTTTTGAGCGGTGACTTTGTGCCCTATCCCTCTAGTGAGAGGTTGATTGGTTGTATTGGCTTTGTGCCTATCCCTCATTTGTGAGGTTGATTTGTTGTGACTTTGTGCCTTGCCTCTAAGTGTAGAGGTTATTTTGGTTGAGAGAGGAGTTGTGTACTCCATATTGTATTTGCCCCAAATCCTCAGTGGAGGTTCCCTGTGTGGGAGTCCTGTGTGGACAAGTGGATTGGAAATCCTTCTGTGTGAAGGCAGGGACGTAGAGCTGGGTGCTCGAACCACGAAACAAATCTCGTTGTTTGCGTTTGATCCATTGGTTCTAACTCTCTCTCTCTTTATATTGTGCCATTGCATCATTTCATATTGCTTATTCATATTATATGCTTGGCTTGTTTGTGTGTGCCTCACTTGTGCTTAACCACGAGAGCTTCATATAGCGCCTCAACTCTTATTCAGAGGAATCAAGAGGAGTTAGTTCAGAGCCCTTCACCGGGAATTCAGCTACACTCGTTGGTTACATTAAGTGTTGTTGCAATTTAGTTTTAATTTCCGCATTTAGTTCATTAGATTAGCCATACACCTATTCACCCCCCTCTAGGTGTACCTTCAATTGGCATCAGAGCCTACGCTCCTGATATTTGGTTTAACCACCTAGGAGTGTGATCTTGGTTAGCTAATCTATCATTTGCATTTGCTTTTGTACACATATAGTTTGCACTCATGGATAGCCCTCCCATTTTTGATTTCTCTAGACTAGACATATGGAAGGTTCTTATGAGTTGTCATTTAAAAGCCCTAGGCTTGCATGTTTACCTTGCCATTACTAAGGAATCCTACCCTAAAGATAGCAAACATATAGAGGCCAATGCAATAGCCCTAAAGGCACTTAGAGCATCTTTTCATAAAGATTATTTACATCTGTTTTCTCACTATGAGTCCTCTTTTGTAGCATGGAGCATTTTGACTTCTCCCGAGCTACCAAAGATTATCGATAAGATGAGGAGATCTAGAAGAGACGAGTCTGATGAACGTTACTTCATGGTCCAAGGGAATGACTCCCTTGAGGTACAATCGAAAACTCAACTAGATGCTAGCTCTAGTTCATATTGCAATGAGTGTTTAGAGGCACAAGCCATGAATGATAAACTTGCTAAAAATTGTGAAAATTTGATTTCAAAATACAAACTTTTGAAAAAGGATAATCTTGGTTTAAAAAAAGAAAATAAAAATTTATCTTCTAGACTTGAGATTGTTTTGCAAGAAAGGGATGAGATTTCAAGTGAAAGTGACTCGCTTAAATCCCAACTTGATCTTGCACTTAATGAAAACAAAATTTTGAAAAGTAAAAATGATTGTGAATATATTTTGAAGAAAAATGAGGATTTAACTTCAAAATTTGATTTTGTATTAAAAGAGAATAATTCTTTGAAAAATAAAATAAATTTGACTTCACAAGAATTGAAAGATTGTTTAAAGAAAAATGAATCTTTGAAAATTGATATTGATTCACATGTTTGCCATGCTAGTGTAGCTCCACTTTCTAGCTCACCTATTGCATGCTCCACTTCTTCTATAATTGAAAATGATATAAATTTGTTAAAGAAGAATATGGATTGTTTGGGCTCCACTTTGAGCCATTGTGCCATGAACCACTCACGTTTGGAATTTATGTTTCGAAAGAAACAAGTTCCATCTTTACATGCACACCATATACGGCAGACACATGCTTCGCACGCTCATGCACATCACACATTGTATGCTCATTTATACACTTGTACACATTGTAAACGTAAGGGCCACCTTACTAAGTTTTGCTATGATCGTGTACATGATTCAAATTTAGCAACTAAATTTGTTTGGGTTAGAAAAGGAACTAACCCCTATGGACCCAAAAGAGTGTGGGTACCAAAGACCACCCCTATTGTATTTGATGTAGGGTGGGTTCTCGCATGACGTGAGAGCAACGGTACCTTGAGGTGGATGCGTTCCGAGCTTAAAGAGGACAATTTGGATGCATCACTTTCAAGGGGAGTTTGGTGGAAGGACCACCTTATTTTGGAGACATGGAGAGTTGCCCTTATTGGATTGGTAATAATCTCTAACTCCCATTTGTATTTACATGCTTTCATATTATTCATTTTTAGCATGTTTTGATGTTTTATGATTAGTATGTTATATGTCATGAGATTTAGATTAGTGATATACATGTTTAGTTAATTGAGACACTCATGTTTAATATGGATTTATATCTTTGTGTTCTCACATTTGTTTTAACTAATGTGTATATCCTAAATCAAATGCATGTGCATATACATATTGATCATATGGATGTTTATGAGTTTTATTTTTGACTTCTATGCTTCATGTTTTGATTACATGTTGGATGTTAGTTTTTATTAAAGCTAGGATATATACTTGTACAACTAGTGAGCCGCAAATAGATCATTATATGTTTGTGCTTGAACGCTCATTTGTACCCATTAGATGTACTAGTATAGTCTAGTTTTGATGATTCATACATTTGACTTGTAATCCCATTTTGTACATGCTTTTCATGTTTGTGTTTTAACTTCATGTATATGTCCATCTTGTCTAAACTATTAGCTATACATAAACATTCCTTGAGCCACTTGCCTTCATGCATATACTTTTGTGGACTCACTTTGTTTGAATATGTATGTATACTTTAGTTTGTACATAACATACATATACCTTGAAAATTAAATCGTTTTGATAATTTTCATGTTTCATGGAATATAATTTTGTTTTATTTCTTACTTGAAGGATTTCATACTAGTGTTCAAATTTTTATTAAAACTAGTTCGTATTCTTCATTGTGGTAGAGCTTTTCAAACATACTATATTTTCAAAACTATTTTTGAAAACCCCTACCCATTTTAAGGGCGGTTGATTGGGCGACCATGCCTTGTATGCTTATTATTGAAAATCTTTTTAAACTTGTACATGAAATGGGTGGTAGGTAATATGAGTTATACACTTGATCATATTATGTTTTCAATTGGTATCATTGGATTGTTTCAATTGGTATCAATATTGACACTCTTTTTGTATACTCATATATATGTTTATATATATTTATGCTTACACTTCAAATAGTATCAATTTCGATTGGTATCTAATTTTTCCATACATATACATGTCTTATTTGTGCTTACTATATCTATATATCTTTGAGCACAATTTTGGGTATGCTAAGCTTGATTTTTTTTACTATCTTATCTCAATTGATTATGTTTCAATTGGTGTCCTAATACAAGCTTATACATCGTTTTTTTTGGTATTTCATAAAGGGGGAGAAAATTCGTATTTTATCTTTCAATTGGTATTTTGTTTACCTTTGATTTTCACTCCCATACTTTATGATGAAAAATAATTGAAAAATGAATATTGATTTTTATTTGGTATCATATGTTCAAAATGAAAAATACTTTCTTTCATTGGTATCAAGATCACAATTTGTATCAAAATTTGTTTTTATTGAGAAAATTCAAATTTTGTTTTAATAAGAAAATTTAAAGATATTTTGATGTGTATTTCCTATATGCAAGGGGAGCTTAACATCTCTTCTACATATAAATTCATGTTGAGTGTATCTTATATTGAGGAGCTTGACAACTCTTCTTTATGCGGTACAAGTGTGTAGGGGGAGCTTCACATCTCCTCTTATGCATTGCATATTATGTGTTATGTGAATTAGGGCTTGTCATCCCTTCTTCATGTAATGCATGTATGTAGGGAAGTTAATTTAGTGTCTTCCTCTTCATGAATTTATATCGCATATATCTCTTTATTGATTGATTTGAGTTCACCTCTTTGTAGGGGAGAACATTATTTTTGTGTTTACTTTAACCCCTTTGTTGATGATTGACAAAAAGGGGGAGAAGTATTTCAGTATATATGCATGTTTTGGAAAAGATTTCTTGTTTATACATATTGTTTTGTTTTGCAAAAAGGAGAAAAGAATTTGATGTGTTTCATGCTTGTTTATGCATGTTTATCTCCTTATATTTGCATACATGTTTGTTTAGATTCATGTGCTTCATTGTGATATATTATTATTTATTGTGATGCATGAATTAAGGGGGAGCTTCTTTGAAGCTTTACTTTAATCCATGCATATATAACTCCATGAGTTTTGTCATCTCAAAAAGGGGAGATTGTTGGCCCAGAGGCCTTTCACTCTAGTCTTGATGATGATTAACTCATTAAGTTATGTTTACTAATAATCTTGTGATGTTTAGTTTCAGATCCTTAACCAAGATATTAGTAGGTGATTAGCTTCAACAAAGATGTTTGGAGCTTCTCACATGGTGATTCAAGAGCCCGAGCATCAAGATCATATATAGCACCCGTTGGAGTCAAGCTCGGTGGATCACGGTTGGATCGAGTCAGCTTGAAGACGGAGTTCGTCAAGAAGACTTCGGTACATAGTTTAGTTTTGTGTTTAGATCCATTTGTAAAGACTAGATAGTGTGATATGCTCAAGTTCACAACACACACATTTGTTTGAGTTTTCATGTTTTGATTTTCGGTTTTTGGTTTAACCGATCTTGGTTTTCATGAATAGATAGTATCAAAACAAGTTTACATAGTTTAATGTATATTAGAATTGTTCTATATGCATGTATGCTTTATAGACTTAGACAAACTTAGTTTGATAACCTATTCATGTATTTTGGTTTTGTAACAAAACTTTGTAAGATCACCTAGAGGGGGGGTGAATAGGTGATGGCTAATCTAATGGTCACTTATGAACAAATAATGCGGAATTAAAACTAAGTTGACCAAATTAAACTTCTTTTAATTAAACACTTATGTATAACACAAGAGTGTTGCCGAATTCCCCTTGCGAGGCTCTGGACAAGCTCCTCTAGATTCCCCTTGAATGGGTTGAGGTGCCGCGTTGGCTCTCTTGGTTGAATACTAGTGTTAACAACAATCCCAAGCAAGTATAGCAATTTAAGCACAAGGGTATATCAAGCATGTAAAGTAAGATAATGAAAGTAATGCAAGATATAAAAGAGACTAAGTGAGAAAGAGAGCAAGAGTGAGCAATCGCAAACACAAGGGTATGTTTCGAGGTTCGAGCACACTTGCTCTACATCCCCGCCTTCGACACACGAAGGATTTCCACTATGCACGATCCAACCGGATCTCTCCTTGGTGCCGCAACACCTACAAGCCCTCGGACTCCCAAAGTCCCTTACACACCACAAGCCCACCGGCTCGTCGAGGCCGCACCTCAAGCTACAAGTCCTCACTAGGACCCAACAACACCAAGTCCTCACTAGGACCCGAAACAAACCGCGAACACAACCGTCCGCCTTCTCAAAGAATAAAGATGAACTTTGGTGATCACAACTCTTGATCACCTAAAATCCTCTCACAATAACACTCCTATAGAATGAATAGCTCAATGGATGCTCAAGTGTTTGTGTGAGAAAGCAAGGAAAGAATCTTTGGTGAAAAACACAAGAAAATCTCTTTTACACTCTTTGATAAAACTCTCCTTTTAATTGGAAGTATTGACTCTAATTTTGCGGAGAAAAACCCTTCAGAAAGACTGGGAAAAACTAGCTCTAAGGTCTCCAAAAATCTTGGCTCAAACAATGACAAAACCCCCTTTTATAGAGGTCAGAAAAATCTGACCGTTGGGGTCTGTCAGAGCTGCCGGTCGACCGGCCGGTCGACCGTAACGGTCAAAAATCTGACCGTTACAGCCTCCGTCGACTGGCCCGGTCGACCGGGAAGAACAGAGAGCACTGCTCTCAGTTTCGGTCGACCGGCCCGGTCGACCGCACAAAACGTGCACAGTTTTGTGCACGTCGGTCGACCGGCCCGGTCGACCGACCTCTGTGCAATAGGTTAACTTGGAGCACAGTTTTGAGGTCTAAAACGTTCGAATTTGGGAATAAGTATATAGGATGAATTTGTAGATATTGAAGTCTTCTTTCTAATGCAACTAAAATAAAATCAATATCAATTCGGATTTGAAAGTTATCAATAAAATACTAAAAGGTATCAAATCAGAAACTGTAAACTATTTTTCAGACTTCAACCCAATATTTGACATTCTTAACATTTAAATCAGAAAACGATTATTGAATATTAAATGTAGCTCTGAAAGTCATCTTTAAAATGCAATTTAAATCATGTTAATTGAATAAGAGAATCAAAAGTTATGACTAAAGACTAAAAGAGTGTCGAGAGTTCTAAAATGGTTTGGTTAAAAACACATGTATATTTGAAACACCAAAAACCAAAACGGTATTTTTCTAGAACTAAAAATCTTTTATGAAAACACATATAAATCAAGAGTGTGTGTGTGATATGAACTTGAGCAATCCACCAACTATTCTATCCTTTACATTTTAACTAAAACAAAACAAAATCTTATACCTAGACACAAGTCTTCAACTTCTTGAAGTCTTCCCTTGAAGGCTTCTCATCTTCTTGACTTGGTCCAAAAGTAATCCACCGAGCTCATCTCTATATGTGTACTTGTTGCATAGGCTCGTGAATCAACCGGTGCTAGCTTCCAACTTGTCTTTAAATCCTTTGTTGAAGCTCCACACCTACTAAGATCTTGATAAGGAATCTGTCACTAATTAAACACAAGATTATTAGTAAATATAACTTCATGAGTTGATCATCATCAAAACTAGGGTGATAGGCCTTTGGGCCAACAATCTCCCCC
Organism: Agave tequilana; assembly: GCA_038442645.1. Classification (NCBI taxonomy): domain Eukaryota; kingdom Viridiplantae; phylum Streptophyta; class Magnoliopsida; order Asparagales; family Asparagaceae; genus Agave; species Agave tequilana. The sequence goes on from JAVJIF010001010.1 coordinate 43,610, forward strand.
TTTTTGATGATGACAAAACTCATGAAGTTATATATGCATGGATTAAAGTAAAGCTTCAAAGAAGCTCCCCCTTAACTCATGCATACCAAATAAATGATAAAGATATGACAATGAAGCACATGACATGTATGCAAATGAATGGAGATAACACAAAATCAAATCTTTTTCTCCTATTATTTGCAAACCACAACATATATACATGAACATAAAATCTTCTCCCCCTTACACAAGGAAGACATGCATATAAAATCTCAAATTCTTCTCCCCCTTTTTGTCAATCATCAACAAAGGGTTCAAAGTAAAATACATCAAACAAATTTCTCCCCCTTTTTGTCAAAAATAAAGAAATCAAGGAGGGGTAATCTAAATCAATCAAGAAGATCTATATGTAGAAGAGATGTTAAGCTCTCCTTGCATATAGGCAATACAAATTAAAAATTTTGAAATTTTCTTATGAAAACAAAATTTATTAAATATCTTAAAATACAATATTTTCTTTTAAGGTACCAAATGTAGAACAACCAAATTTTGAATTTTGATACCAATTATGAAATACAATGCATAAGCTTGAAGATAAATAAGATTTGAAGTAAGCTTAGCATTAACAACTTTGTGCTTTAAAAATATAAGTCCATTTAGATACAAGCACACAACAAATCATATATATGTATGAAGAACTAATATCAATTGAAGGTGATACATACATATATGGGAAAGCAAAATATGAGTATATACATAAGAGGTCAAATTGATACCAATTGAAAATATCCAATGATACCAATTGAAAATTAAGCTTAAGTGTATATATCATATAATCTACCACATGAAGAATTCGAACTAGTTAAATGAAGGTGTTTAACAACTAGTACGGAATCCTTCAATCAAGGAATAAATCAAAGGTTTTTCATGAAATATCAATGAAACACAAGGCACTAAAAACACTCTAGTATCCATAAAGTCCATATTGAAAAGAAGTGAGTGTACTAGTGTTATGTGGAACATGGCATCATGAAAAATAGCAATAAAGTTCAATATTCCTTTAAACATAAATTTTTGAAAGCATGAAATCATCACAAAAATTTCTTTATTTTAAAATAATTATATTTCAAGGTATATGTATATTTTGTCAACACAAGAAGCATACATACATATCCCTAATGCAATTGAGTCCATATATGTAGATTTGCATGAAAGGCAAATGACTCAAGAGGTATACATGTATATCTTAAAGTTTGGCCAAAATGCACATATACATGAAATGAAAAGCACATGATCATAAATCAAATTCAAAGAGAGAATATAAGTTTAAAGATGTATGAATCATCAAAACTAAGCAATACAAGCACATTTCATGGGTTCAAATAAGCATTCAAGCACAAATATAAATAGATTTATTTGTGGCCCATGATATGTACAAGTATAAATCCTAGTGTTGACAAAAGCTAACACTTAAACTAATATTCAAATCATGAATCATCAAATCTTGAGAATACAAAATAATTTATCCAAATTATTGTAAAGTAGGATCATGTGTAAATCTCAAAAACTATTTGAAGAATAGATAACTAGTATAAATTGTTTTTGAAAACTAGTTAAAGATCCTTCAAATATGTCAAATCATATGTTTTTCATGAATGAGACTAAGTACATAAAAATCCAAGCACTCATAGTCCATAAAGCTCATAAATATATTTTTGAATAAAAGATGAGTGTTCAAAGGTTATGTAAATAGTATTTTCATGAAAGTTGTCATTGAAGTTCAAATCACATAGAAATCATTGTTATCAAATCAACACAAAATCATTTTTATTAAAAACTACAATCTTCATGGTATATGTATGAATTATACAAATCTAACAATACACATACATATCCCAAAATTGTAAAAGAGTCTATCAAATATTTGCATGAAAGCTAGAGACTCACGGGTATACATGTATATTTATTAGATTTGAATTAAACACACATATACATGAGGTAAGATCAAGGATAGGCATAACAAGTATAAATGACCGAATCATCAAAACTAGCCTATACACATGCATATAGTGGATACAAATGAGCATGAAGTTCAAATATATATGAGTCAATTGTAGTTCACTATTCATATATGTATAAATGTAAGTTTTGACACATTCTACATTTAAGCATGTAAATACCACATGAAGCACATAAAATCTTAAAACATGAACATGCTATGAATGATATTATGAAAATAAAAGCATGTACATAAATAAAATAGGAGTTTAGAAATTGTTACCAACTCCAAAGCTCCTAGCATGGTGGTTGATCCACCAAAGCTCCTTGATAGCGATGCAACCAAAAGTATATCCATCATGTCCAAGTGCATCCACTACCAAGGTACCATCCCTCTCACGTTTTGAGAGAGCCCTCACCTACATCACAAGCAAAAGGTGGGGGTTTTGGTACCCATATTTTCTTGGGTCCTTTGGGGTTAGCTTTATTATAAGGAACCCAAAATCCTTTAGACATAGCAAAATATAAGTTATGCTTCTTATCAAAACAATATTTTGCTAAATGGCCTTTGCGACCACAATGTGTACAAGTGTACACCCTATCATGATGCTTATGAGTGTGATTGTGATCGTGATGTGCAACATAAGCATGAGCATGATGTGTATGTGCATGAGCATGGGGAACTTGTTTCTTTTGAAACAAAGATTCCAACTTAGAATGATTGAATGCACATGTGCTCAAATTAGAGCTCAAATTTTCTATCTTATTTTTCAAATTCTTAATCTCATTAGTTGTGGCATGTAAAGCATGGTGAGATAAAGAATCATTTTTCTTTTTCTTTTGAAAAACATTATCCTTTTCTTTTTCAACAAATTTTCTTTTTAAAGATTTATTTTCTTGAAAAACGATTTCCTTTTGTTTTTCCACCAAATCAATCTTATCCTTCAAAATAGTGTTCCCTTCACATAAATCATTTAATTTTGAAAAAGAAAACATTCTCATTTTTCAAAACTTTATTTTCTTTTTCTAAACATGCAAGTTTATCTCTAAAAGAATCATTTTCTACATGCATGCAATCAATGTTCTTTTTCAAATTCTTGTTATCTTTTTCCAAGCATGCAATGTTATCTCTAAAAGAGTCATGTTCTACATGCATGCAAGCAATATCCTTTTTCAAATTTTTATTTTCCTTTTTAATTATGTCATATCTCTCAAGCAATAATTGGCAAAATGAATTTAGCTCATCATATGACATAGTAGCATCCTCATCCTCGGATTCGGAAGTTACCTCAAGGGGTTATCCCCTTGGACCATGTAGCACTTGTTGGAGGTGTCGCTTCCAACATCCGAATCGCTCCCGGCATAATATAGATCCTTTTCGCCAAGGGAGGTGATGATGTTCCAAGCTACAAAAGCCGATTCAATGTTAGAAACCCTAGATAAATAATCATCATTTAGGGTACATTTAAGAGCATGAAGGGCTTTTGCATTAGCCTCAATGTACTTGCTATTTGAACAATAATCATTATTAGTAGTAGCAAGATAAGCATGAATTCCTAAGGCCTTGAGGTACAATGACATCTTAACCTTCCAAGTTTGGATGTTAAGAATATCAAAGGTGGGTGGTGACATGAAGTCCATGGTGAGGTGTGTGTGTACAAAAATATTGTGATTAGCCTAAAAGGAGGATCTTTAACTCTTAGGTTGTTAGACCCAATATCAAGAGCACTAGCTCTGATACCAATTGTAAGATCACCTAGAGGGGGGGTGAATAGGTGATGGCTAATCTAATGGTCACTTATGAACAAATAATGCGGAATTAAAACTAAGTTGACCAAATTAAACTTCTTTTAATTAAACACTTATGTATAACACAAGAGTGTTGCCGAATTCCCCTTGCGAGGCTCTGGATAAGCTCCTCTAGATTCCCCTTGAATGGGTTGAGGTGCCGCGTTGGCTCTCTTGGTTGAATACTAGTGTTAACAACAATCCCAAGCAAGTATAGCAATTTAAGCACAAGGGTATATCAAGCATGTAAAGTAAAGATAATGAAAGTAATGCAAGATATAAAAGAGACTAAGTGAGAAAGAGAGCAAGAGTGAGCAATCGCAAACACAAGGGTATGTTTCGAGGTTCGAGCACACTTGCTCTACATCCCCGCCTTCGACACACGAAGGATTTCCACTATGCACGATCCAACCGGATCTCTCCTTGGTGCCGCAACACCTACAAGCCCTCGGACTCCCAAAGTCCCTTACACACCACAAGCCCACCGGCTCGTCGAGGCCGCACCTCAAGCTACAAGTCCTCACTAGGACCCAACAACACCAAGTCCTCACTAGGACCCGAAACAAACCGCGAACACAACCGTCCGCCTTCTCAAAGAATAAAGATGAACTTTGGTGATCACAACTCTTGATCACCTAAAATCCTCTCACAATAACACTCCTATAGAATGAATAGCTCAATGGATGCTCAAGTGTTTGTGTGAGAAAGCAAGGAAAGAATCTTTGGTGAAAAACACAAGAAAATCTCTTTTACACTCTTTGATAAAACTCTCCTTTTAATTGGAAGTATTGACTCTAATTTTGTGGAGAAAAACCCTTCAGAAAGACTGGGAAAAACTAGCTCTAAGGTCTCCAAAAATCTTGGCTCAAAACAATGACAAAACCCCCTTTTATAGAGGTCAGAAAAATCTGACCGTTGGGGTCTGTCAGAGCTGCCGGTCGACCGGCGGTCGACCGGTAACGGTCAAAAATCTGACCGTTACAGCCTCCGGTCGACTGGCCCGGTCGACCGGGAAGAACAGAGAGCACTGCTCTCAGTTTCGGTCGACCGGCCCGGTCGACCGCACAAAACGTGCACAGTTTTGTGCACGTCGGTCGACCGGCCCGGTCGACCGACCTCTGTGCAATGGGTTAACTTGGAGCACAGTTTTGAGGTCTAAAACGTTCGAATTTGGGAATAAGTATATAGGATGAATTTGTAGATATTGAAGTCTTCTTTCTAATGCAACTAAAATCAAATCAATATCAATTCGGATTTGAAAGTTATCAATAAAATACTAAAAGGTATTAAATCAGAAACTGTAAACTATTTTTCAGACTTCAACCCAATATTTGACATTCTTAACATTTAAATCAGAAAACGATTATTGAATATTAAATGTAGCTCTGAAAGTCATCTTTAAAATGCAATTTAAATCATGTTAATTGAATAAGAGAATCAAAAGTTATGACTAAAAGACTAAAAGAGTGTCGAGAGTTCTAAAATGGTTTTGGTTAAAAACACATGTATATTTGAAACACCAAAAACCAAAACGGTATTTTTCTAGAACTAAAAATCTTTTATGAAAACACATATAAATCAAGAGTGTGTGTGTGATATGAACTTGAGCAATCCACCAACTATTCTATCCTTTACATTTTAACTAAAACAAAACAAAATCTTATACCTAGACACAAGTCTTCAACTTCTTGAAGTCTTCCCTTGAAGGCTTCTCATCTTCTTGACTTGGTCCAAAGTAATCCACCGAGCTCATCTCTAGATGTGTACTTGTTGCATAGGCTCGTGAATCAACCGGTGCTAGCTTCCAACTTGTCTTTAAATCCTTTGTTGAAGCTCCACACCTACTAAGATCTTGATAAGGAATCTGTCACTAATTAAACACAAGATTATTAGTAAATATAACTTCATGAGTTGATCATCATCAAAACTAGGGTGATAGGCCTTTGGGCCAACAAACTTATTTTCGGATTTAATGTCAAAAACATTGATATATATCTATTTCATGTTTATTGGTTTATATCCATATACTACATGCCTAAAAGTTGTTTAAATATCATGTTTTTGTATTTGGATGAGTTTTGAAGAAATCGGATTTCCATTTGAAAAATCCAAGTTTTGGAAAATACAGTTTTTGGTTTTCGGCAAAATTTCTATAACACAAAAAGAGTTCAAAATGTTTGTAACTTGGTTTGATTTTTACTTAAACAAGTTTGTATATCAATGTATTATACTGAACTTATTTTTGTGGATTTTTAGAGATTTTATGGGATTTATTTGAGAATTAAAAACCCTATTTTTCAGTCCCTTAATTGCTTCTGCCAGGCCCTGGCGGTCGACCTTGCCGGTCGACCGGACCAGGAGTCGGTTGACCGGAACGGTCGACCGGAGTGCACGAGACGTGCACAAAGGCCATAGGTTTTGGCCGGTCGACCGTGCGGTTGACCGACTGAAGTCCCCTTACTCTCGGGTAAGGGCAGTCGATCGGGCGGTCGACCTGTAGTTGGCAACGGTCAAAATTCGACCGTTGGCCGGTCGACCGGCTGGTTGACCGGATGGTCAAATCTGACCATAATTGTAGCCAACGGCTAGTTTTTTAAAGGGGCTATAAAACCCCCATTTGTGGGCTGTTTTGGCTAAGACTTCCAAGAACAAAAATTCTCCCCTTCTCTAGTGTTTTTACAAGTTTTAAAAAGAGTTTTAGAGATTCAAAGATTTCATCTTCATTATTTTAAAAAGTGTTTTGTTATTTCAAAGAAAATAGTCTTTTGGGAATTGTTTTTGATCTAAAAATTCTATATCTTTTTTGAGAGTTTCTCAAGTGATTTTCTTTATTAAAAACACTTTGTTTTCCACACTTGAGCTTATCATTCTATCCTCTCTATAGGATCTTTGTTTTTGTGGAAAAGAATTGGTTTGTGATCTTTTGATCACTAAGTTGTAAACCCTCCTACTTTGTGGTATCCCTCTTGGGTAGAGGTTGATTTTGGAGTGGTGGCTTTGTGCCCTATTCCTCTAGTGAGAGGTTGATTGGTTGTATTGGCTTTGTGCCTATCCCTCATTTGTGAGGTTGATTTGTTGTGGCTTTATGCCTTGCCTCTAAGTGTAGAGGTATTTTGGTTGAGAGAGGAGTTGTGTACTCCATATTGTATTTGCCCCAAATCCTCAGTGGAGGTTCCCTGTGTGGGAGTCCTGTGTGGACAAGTGGATTGGAAATCCTTCTGTGTGAAGGCGGGGACGTAGAGCTGGGTGCTCAAACCTTGAAACAAATCTCATTGTTTGCGTTTGATCCATTGGCTCTAACTGTCTCTCTTTATATTGTGCCATTGCATCATTTCATATTGCTTATTCATATTATATGCTTGGCTTGTTTGTGTGTGCCTCACTTGTGCTTAACCACGAGAGCTTCATATAGCGCCTCAACTCTTATTCAGAGGAATCAAGAGGAGTTAGTCCAGAGCCCTTCACCGGGAATTCGGCTACACTCGTTGGTTGCATTAAGGGGCCGTTTGTTTCGCGTAAAAGTCCGTAATTCGTAAATGACTTACAACCAAGTTACAACTACGGCGTTTGTTTGGACCGTAATTCGTAAAAGACTTACACAACCCAATTGTCACTCACTTGCAACCCAATTACCACTCACTTATAGCCCAGTTACAGTTAATTTTGTGGTCATGCAAATTTTTATTATTTTTTTATGTTAATATTAAATTTTCTTTAATATTTAGCATTTTTAATATTTATTTGCAATATTAAAACTTTTTAAATCACCAAATAGTTAATTTTGTGATCAACTTTTCACTTACGACTTACACATTACGACAACCAAACACCGTAAAGCACAATACACTTTTCCACTTACAACTTTATATTACCAACCAAACACCATAAAGTTTACATGCATGTAACTCATTTACAACTGTAAAAGATTTTGCCAATTACAACTTACGAATTATGGCCGATTACGACAACCAAATAGACCCTAAGTGTTGTTGCAATTTAGTTTTAATTTTCACATTTAGTGCATTAGATTAGCCATACACCTATTCACCCCCCCAGGTGTACCTTCCTCTTCTTTCAAGTCTTACAAATTACAAGTCTACATCACTCCAAAATGAGTTGCTTTTTATTCTTTGCAAATGCTAAGTTTTCCCTCCATATGACTCATGTGAGCCTCACTTAGAGCCTTGTCTTTAGAACAAGTGCCGTGATGGAACATAAAGATGGAGCACTTCACTATGCCAATGACTACATTACAATTTCTTATTTCATGCTTACTTTATTATAGCTTTGATGGACTAATGAATCTTGTATGTTTCTTAGCATCGTTAAAAGTGACTATCCTTGTTTCACTAATGAAGATCTATTTAGGGAGCCAATGATTCAAGGAGGTAACTAGCCTAGATGAGAAACACCTTCGATATGGGACAACACAAGGACTTGATAAAGCAAGACATACCATTGCCGATGATTCAATATGAGGCATGCATCACCCAATGAGAGTAGTAAGTTAGTAAGTTATAATGTTAGTCATGATTTCTCTTCATATTATTCTTAAAAATCTTTCTTAAAAATCTCTCTTCTAAAGACTTCTTCTTTTCAAACATCTCCGTTTTTCTTCATCTTTATTCTCGTTTCTTCTTTTCTCTTACACAACACCAAAAGATTTTTCACTCATCTTTCACATCATTTTATTTTCCATTTCTTAAAACAAAGAAGAACCTTCGTTTTTCTTCACAAAGATTTTAATACAAACCTTGAACGCTTCTATCGCTAACCCTCCCTGCGGATACGACCCGTCCTAAGTTATGCTACGAACGGTGATTGGAAGGAGTAAGTAAACCTGCATAAACATTCGAAGTTCTTGATCATCAGTACACAGCAACCAACGGTTTACTCTAAACCTCTTTTCATTACTACTAATCCTTCCGAACATATTCTTTTAGTGATTAAAAGTTTGTCATTTTACCTTCAATAAAATCCCATAAAATCTCTAAAAATCTACAAAAATAAGTTCATTAAAATACTTTGATATACAAACATGTTTGAGTAAAAATCAAAACATGTTACAAACTTCTTGAACTATTTTTGTAACTTAGAAATTTTGGCTTAAAACAAAATCCGTATTTTCAAAATAGATTTTTCCAAAACTTCTTCAAATACAAAAACAAGATATTTTAAACACTTTTAAAGCATAGAGTGTATGGATATGATCCACTACACATATACGATGAGATATCCATGTTTTTGACAATAAGCACTAAACTGGTTTAGGTTAAAACATATGTATATATGAAACTCCAAAAAACAAAACGGTATTTTTCTAAAATGAAAAATAAAAACTCTATGATGAAAACACATATAAATTTTTTGTGTGAGTGTATATGGTACTTGAGCAATTTATCAACTAATCTATCCTTTACATTTTATCTAAAAGCAAAATGTTAACAAAACAAATCTAGACACAAGTGTTCTATCGAAGGTCTTTACTTGAAGTCTTCTTCTCCTTCTTGACTTGGTCCAAACTTTGGTCCAAAGAGTTAGACTCCTCTTGAGTACTTGATGTGGTCTTGATGCATAAGTTCTTGAATCAACACATGCTAACTCCAAAACTTGATTTGAAATCCTTTGATGAAGCTAAACACCTACTAAGATCTTGATCACAAATCTGAGGCTTAGTAAATACAAGATCATTAGTACTATAACTACTATAACTACATGAGTTAATCATCATCAAAACTAGAGTGATGAGCCTTTGGGCCAACATCCTCTTTCTGTTGTAGTGCACAAAGGTCCTAGGATACGTTCTAGAATACAAGTTACCAAACTGCGATTTTACATATGGGTTCTTTTGTTTTGTCCGTAATTCAGAAAGTCCTTCCATTATGGCTATTTCCAAATCTAATATTCTTATCTAATAAAATGACACAGAACACTACTTGAAAAATTTTCTGCAAACTTTTTTAATTTCAATTTTTTTTTCTTTTTGCAAATAACACTTCAGAGAGTAATTCTTTAGAAAATTTCTATAAAAAAGGACAACACATATATGGAAATAACAATAATGTCAATATCATTTTGAAATTTTAGTAAAATTAGAAGGGGATAGATGCTAAACACACTTATAATGGATGGATCACCGTTTATAAAAGAAACACCAAAATGCTACGAATACGTTTGTTAAGTATTCTCTAAAGTTTATTCTAACTAATAAAACTCATCAACCCACCAAGCACTGCAATTAATTTTGAAAACATGACAATAGAATATTGAAGGTACATCCCTACATTCCATGCATTTGAATTGGTCCTTCACTGTCAAACGAGGGAGCATTGAGAACTTCATTTATTCTCATTTTATTATGAATTTGTAAATAAAGGAACGACAATGTCATTTTTATGAAGAGTTGATTATTATTGAGAACAATAGTTTGTATCAAGTGAGAACAATAGAAATTCAATTGCATAAGAATAAAATCACAGCATCTGGACTCTAATTACAGCATAAAACACAGTGACATGCTTGCAACAAAAATCAAGAACCAATCAATGGAAAGAAAAGGAAAAACAACAAAATCCATATGAACAACAAAAAAGATGATGAAGAGGCCTTCCAGAAAAACTCACAATGAACGTATCATTGAAGGATGCAAAAATATCGGCTACCCCAGAAACCTGCTCTCCTTCTCGCACATTTCCTCCTCGGGCTCTCTTGTCTTCCTTTTCGAATGCGAAGCCAAGGCAAAACATCGATCCAAATCAAAACATTCAATAACCACGTAGCTCATATAATTATTTGTTTATGAATTTGACCCCTATATTTCATTTTGGCCATTCCAACTTGGCATTTTGAATTCATTGTCGAATTTCTAATAATCATCACCACCAAATTAAGCAGGAAACATATAAGATATAGTAAATTAGATAAGCATTTCTCAACAGACAAAGTTCAGAAAAGTTCTCAAATTCGATCACACTTGTTCTTCCATGGGCTATTGAGTTTGGGGCGGAACTGGAGATCCTTCGCCCAAAATCTCATCTCCCAGCTCAAGAGATCATCCTCCTCTGTTGGTAGAGATCAAACCCTTTTTCACTACATTATCATTTATCTAATAAAAATCTCTTCTTTTTTGTTTATTTTGTTATTACCAATACACTATGAATTACTGAAACAACTAACTTTGAGTTACTGAAACCATCTCCTTCTAAATGGAAACCCGGAAAAGATTTTTTTTTTAAACTATATTATCGTTTATCCAATATAAATATCTCATTTTAGTTACAGAAATTCAGCTTGAGATTGATTTTATGTGAAATCTCAGAGTTCCAGAGGAAATGCTGCTTGTTAGTGTAAATATTGGTATATCTATAAAAGCGGAAAACTTACAGTTCACTCTATTATTACAATGTTATATGAATCTTTGATGACTGAGCTAATGAACAAGCTTATGATTTGGTTACAAATGTAGCTCATGCTTCCTTTTCCACTTCCTTTGTGTTATGTGGTGGCATTAGTTGTTGTTGCAGTTAATTTGAATGACTAAAGTACTGGTATCTGATCAGTTTCAGTTTCAGATGCATGGCCTGTGCAAATCTATCAAATTTTTCATGTTGGTTTCTTTCTTAACTGATAGATTTTCAGGACATGCACACACTTGAGATAGCAAGCATTTGAGAAAATTTCAACCAATGATATGAAAGCATGCATCCACGTAATTTTGATCTAGGCTTACAACATTAGTATACAAGGATAATGACTTCAAATCACGACTTAATAATTTATGATGGAGAAAGTTTGGGCAGAATCACAAGCAGCTAAAGTAATTCTCCACAAAGCAAATGCAGTAGAATAACATCCAATTCCACACTTACATACATGAAACAGAATTATTTGATTAAAATCTCCCACAATTTTGCCATAGTTCATACTATTTCTTTCAGTAACCTGAGTTACAAATTTGTCTGCTTGTTTCCTGAATACAACATACAAACCCATAACTGTAGCCTCTGTGAGAAGCAAACTTCGCCTATAACACCAAAAGTAACACTTTCACAATGGATACCTTTTTTTCTTGTAAATATAATAATAGTTTCACATAATGGATATTTGATCTATATTGCGTAACCTCCTACAGCACTAATCCAATAACAAGTAGCTACTGTGGGTTGATGAAATCTGCAATAGCTTTAAACCTAGCAAGAGCACCGCGTCTCTACCCATCCTTGCTTAATCAAATGGATCTATCCGTGGGTCATGTTCACTCGCCATTACCATTCCCGTGCAAAGGCATGTTGGGCACATAACCTGAGGAGAACATAGTTTCATGTAAAGAGTTATGAACAAGTCAAAACAAGAAGTAGGGAGTACTTTTATATACTCAACCTATATGCCAGACTATATACTTGAGTTGAACATAATAGATGCTCAGAGGAACGTGATGGGCCATACCTTTCCCGCCCCTGAGCAATTTGTACATCGCTTAGTTGATGGAGCGCACAAAGGACGGTCACAACTGCCAGTTATAGAGACTGGCTCTGTACTCACTAACACACCACTAGCGGAGCATCGAGCACAGGCCAGATAACCTGCGGGTTCATAAGAATCACAAAAAATGATTCACCAGGGCAGGCAGTTATAGTTCAAATTATCGAGATAGAGAATTTCTTAGGACCAGATAAACTCACACCTGTACCATTGCAGTACTTGCATCTCTTCTTTTCTTGTTGCTCAACATTGTTGGCCTCAACCAACATGAGGGCTGATATCACACCCACTGCTCCACCCGAAAAGGAGGCCACTATTGGATCTACCTGACTGAATTACAATATAGTAGAAATTCAGCACAATAGAAGTTTTGTATGAAATTTACAATTAAGGTATTTCTATTGTAGGTAACCTTAATTGCAGTGGCAAATGCATGTTTCGTATAAAATCTTCGTAAGAAGTACCACCCAACCCTAACTTCAGCTCCAGCTGCAGCAGAAATAATTCGAAGCATACATCATCAGACAAATAAGTACGGAAACTCTGATAAGTACATAAATAAAGCATTGGAGCTGTAAAGATACCAGTGCATTAAGTGTGTTGCATAACATAAATAGAAAATTCGTGAAAATTTAAAACAAAAAGTTAAACTCATAAAATTTAAAAACTAAATATTAGGAGCAAACTCAAATAAAACGTGAAATGGATCATTTGAGGAGAAGGATTTTGATGAAGTCTATGTTGATGAAAAATGTAGATAATGGTAGTAATGAAACAAGTTACATTAAAATTGTGTCTTCATCTTCAATAAACTAAACAATTGGAGTTCTAGAGTTAAACTAAACGTACATACAAACCTCCTGGGCATTGCAAAACTGTTCCTGCTCATATATTTGTTTCTAAGAATGAGCACAAAGAGAGTAATGGAAGTAATTTAGCTTAGCCAAATGTAGGCATTCATAAAGTCAGAAAAATAGATTAAAACTAAAGGTAAATGGATGAAATAGAGATGAAATCTGGAAAATGATTTTGAAAAGATGATTACTTATTCAATAGTTTGTGCTTGCTAAATTGCGGTTATGATTGTTGTGATATTGACATAACAGCGGAAGCGTGAAAGCAATTTATCACTAGCAAGCAATAAGACTAATCACCACAAACACAAGAACACCATATTTAAGGTGGTTCGGCCAACTGTACCTACATCCACGGGGAGAGGGAGAAACTTTATTGAAAATAGAGAAGAAAATTACAAGGGTTACAATAATCTCTCACAATTCTTAATGGTGAAAAACTTGATTTGTTCTTAACTTGCCTTCAAAGCCCCCCCCAAGGGTTTTTATAGACTCTTAAGATCATCCTAGTCCTTCATAAACTCCAACAATACAAACAACACCGCCTCAGAAAAAAAACTCGAATTAAACTCAGAACCCGAAAAGAAAGTGCCAGAATGCCTATTAGTCGACTAATCTGTCTAATTAGTCGACTAATCTTGCTCATTAGTCAACTGTATAGTCAACTACTGAGATGCACTTTACTCTGTTGCGTCCCAGTTGGCTAATCTGCATGCTATTAGTCGGCTTGTCCTTAGTGCAATCGATTAGTAGTTGACTACCCTATGCACAAACCGTGTGGATGTTTGATCTTTGATCTCTGAAGCTTTTATCTCTTCCACCTTAAACCTGACTTCTTCAATGAATTTGAGGCACTCAATTACTAACAATCTCCACCTTGACTCACACTCATTGAGCCTCCATGTAGAAATTGGCCTCTACATCATTCACCGAGCTTTCTCTCCCCTTTTGTGACTTCACATGGCTCCCTCCTAAGAACTCATTCTTCACTTTACCTTTAGAGAACCTGAATTAAGTTCAGAGATGCTCTGAACTTTTCCACCGGGATGATCTTTGTCATCATATCTGTCAGATTCCTTTTAGTACTGATCTTCACAAAGTCGATCACCTTGTCATCTATATGACTCATTGACGTATCTTGTGATAACTCACATCAATGTGCTTTGTCCGCTTATGATAAACGTGTTCCTTAGCAAGATGAAAAGCACTTTAACTGTCACAGTGAACCTGAACTGAATCCTGCATGATGTCAAAAGTCTCGACCAATCCTCTCAACCACAAGACTTTCTTAGATGCCTCAACTGCAATCATGTATTATGTCTCTGTTGTCGAAAGAGTCGTTGTGTCTTACAATTCTACCTTTCAACTAATGACGCACTCAGCTATCGTGAATACATAGTCCGTCGTAAATCTTCACTGATCAAGATCTACATAATCTGCATCAACATAGCTTTGTAATGCCCTAGACTTCTCCATTTTCAATCTCTAAAATGCCAAGCCTAATATCACAATCCCTCGTAGATATCGTAGCACCCACTTCACTGCTTTCTAATATTGTTTGCCTGGATTCGCCTTGTGCAGACCATAATATACATGAGTTATCTCACCGCACTAGCATATAGTACTCGAGACATACTCGAGACATCTCTTCCTCCCTTTTCAGTGGTTGTGTACACTATTTGGAGAAAAGCTTGAAGTAACATACCAGAGGAGTAGTGACCGATCTTGCTTCTACCATGTTGAATCGTTCCTGCACATTTAATAACCAAAGTCTGCCTGAACCTCTGTCTCGAGTGATCTATATACTTAAGATCTTCTTGACTTCTCCTAAATCCTTCATGTTGAATTCTTTCTTCAGTTGAGGTTTAAGCTTCCGAATATGTGCCTTATTCTTTGTAGCAATAAGCATTATATGGTTCAAAGTCGTAGTCTCGGCCACCGATTCAGCGGGTATTGAGACGGGTCGGTCGCAACGTCTCAGATCGGTTTCAGATGATACGCGTAAAACGCTACATAGAAAGCTCAAAAAATTCTGAAAAAATCATGATAAATCTTAAAAAAAATGTAAACATCAATGTTCATGTCACATGTCCAAAACATATCACTTAGCACACTAAATATAAAACGAAAGCATAAATACACTTGTCGTCGGTGAAAACATATCAAAATACATGCATCTAGTAATACCACCATGTACTTGTTTCTCACTATAATTACACTTCACAAGTTTTCTACTTCCACCAATGGGCTACCATGTTTCCATCCAATATCGCGCTCCTTTGGAGCCATTTTGAAATTTAAAAAATGATGTGTTAAATTTATATTTAAATTAACTAGGTCATATCTACTTAAATTAAATTTACTTTATATTATATTTACTAAATTAATTAAAATTACTAAATTAGCTAACTTAACTAGATCACATCTATTTAAAATAAATTAACTTTATATTTTATTACTAAATTAATTTAAATTACTAAGTTAACTACTATAATTACTAAATTAACTTAATTGACTACTAGAGAGAAGGGGAGACAGAGATTAGAGAGAGAAAGAAAATGAGGGGGGAGAGAGAGTAAGAAAGAGATAGAGAGGGAGAAAAAGAAAGCTAGAGAGAGGGAAAGAGTGATACAGAGGGATAGATTGAAAAGATGGAGAGAGAGATCAAAAGAGAAAGGGACACAGGGAGGAGGGAAAGATCAGAGAGGGAGAGACTGGAAGAGAGAGCGGGAGTGAGAAAGAGAGAAGAGATTGGGAAAGAGAAATACCTGAAGCCAAGATCGATGGCTGCGACGAGTCGGCGAAGCAAAAGAGGAAGAGATCTCGCCGGTGAAGCAAGAGGTGAACGACGACGGGGGCTCATAGGCGAGGTGAAGGAAGGGAGAAAGATGAGACTTGGATCTTGTTTTTTCCCCTTTTATCTTGTCGAGATCACGAGTTCATAGTGATTGACTCGGGGCCGAGTCAGCCGAGTCGTATCGGGACTCAACCGATTCGACTGAGTCGAGGGCGAGTCAGCCCCAAGTCGGTCAAAAAAGTGAAGCCAATGTTGACTCGTGTCTCGGTATCATCGCGATGTCAGTCGAGTCGTCTCCGACTCGGCCGATACTTCAAACCATGGCATATTATTCACATACAAGTATGTCAGATCATCATTACACTGCTTGAAGTAGACACAATTGTCATATTCACATTGAGTGTATCTAGCCTTGATCATAAAAAAGTCGAAACGTTTATACTACTGCCTAGGAGACTGCTTAAGTCCATAAAGAGACTTCTTGAAAAGACACACCTTGTTTTCTTGATCTTCTTGAATGTACCCTTCAGGTTTTTTATGTATATCCTCCTCTCCAGCTCACCGTGTAGAAACATTGTTTTGACATCCAATTGCTCTTAACTCTAAATCAAACTGAGCTATTATCGCCAATAATACCCGAATAGATGTATGCTTGATTAAAAGAGAGAAGAGCTCATTATAGTCAATATCCTCCCTCTAAGCATATCTCTTGACAACTAACCTTGCCTTATACTGCTCATTGTCCTTCTTGCGAAAGACTCATTTGTAATATGCTGCCTTGGGTTCCTTTGGAAGGTCTACCAACTCTCATGTTTGATTTCTATCCAAAGATTTCATCTCATGTTTCATGCCTGTAATCCACTTGTCACTATCATTTGCCTCGATTGCCTCTATGTAACTGTTAGGATATCCTATTTTTGTTGCTTATATGAATAAGACGTGATCATCTTCCCAGCCATATGTTGTGGCCCTAAAACTCAATTTGACCGCCTTAACGGTCTAGGTTACTGCTGAGTAGCCTCCTGCTCATCTCCATCTAAATCTGAGGTGTCTTCATCTGACCCGTCAGTCTTGTTAGGGCCATCTAAAAATTCAACCTCCTCTGCACAAAAATCTGTTGACCTATCTAGAGCTCCACCTTACGTCTTATCTGTCTGACTTTTCTTGCAATATTGAATCTTCATCAAAAATCACATCTATGCTAGTAAGGGCACTCCTTGTCTCAAGATCTCAAAGTCTGAAACCATTGACTCTTTTGGTGAATCCGATGAAAATGTATCTCTTGAACTTGGACTTTAATTTGTTCCTCCTTTGACTATCAACTAACATATACGCCGAGCAATCGAAAATCTGTAAGGTTGAATAATCCACTCTCGCCATATTTCCTCTAGGATCTGAAAATCAACAGCTGTAAATGGTGACCTATTAACTAGATAGCATGCATGCACACCCCTTCTACCCAAAATCTTCCTGACATGTCAGTATGTAACCTCATACTGCGGGCACGCTCTGTAAGTGTCTGATTCATGCGCTCTGCTACTACATTTTGTTCTGATCGCCCTGAAATACTTAGCTGGTTTTCGATACCTTCACCTGCCAAGTAAGCTTTGAACTTTGCGGAGGCATACTCGCCTCCGTTATCGGACCTCAAGAACTTCACCTTTCGCCCCTTCTGATTCTCCACCATAATTTTTCACTCCTTGAGCTTTTGAAATACCTCTGATTTCTACTTCAAGAAGTACACCCAAACATTCCTAGAGAAGTCATCTATGAACGTGATATAGTACATTGCACCCCCAATGGATGATCCCCACACATTTGTGTGTATGAGATCTAGCAAGCCTTTGTCTTGTGCTGTAATGTAGACAAAGCTACTCTACGTTGTCTATCCATAACGCAAAATTTACATAGGTCGAGTTTACAATATTTGATACTGGTAGAACTCTTTTGTTATATTGGGCTTGAAGACCTCGTTCGCTCATGTGTTCAAGACGCATGTGCCAAAGTCTTCTCTATTGCTGCTGAAGTATCACCAATAATAACGCTTTCTTTCATCTTGTACAAGTTCGCAGTCTGTTCTCCTTTGAGTGGAGCCCATGGTAACTTTAATATCTCCATCTGCACCTGAGAACTTGCACCTTGAGCTTCCAATGCTCCCAACGACAGAAGATTCTTTCTTAGATCTGGAACATGACGCACGTTCGTGAGGGTTTGCACTTGTCCATCAAACATCCTCATACGGATGTTGCCAATGCCAATTGTCTTGCATACGGCGTTGTTACCCATCAGAATTAAGCCTCCATCGAAAGGCTTGTATGCGTTGAACCAATCTTTTCTTGGACACATGTGGTACGTGCACCCTGAGTCAAGTAACAAAGCATCTGAGTACTTTTCCTTTCCTGATTGAGATGTCTCACATGAATTATCATCTGCTTCTTCAACAACACCGATTAGTTCTGACTTTCCACTGGTATTAGCCCAATCAGTATCCTTATCGCCTTTCTTCTTCAGCATCTCCTTGTGCCTGAAATAATTTTTCTTGGTGTGCCTGCAGTTGTAGCAGGCATCGCTGCTAGAAGCGCTTTGGTCCTTTTTGGGCCCCCTACTCCATGATCTCCCCCTCTGCAGTTTGACAACTAATCATGATGCCTCCTCTATAAAATCTGTCTTTTTCATCAGCTCGTTGTTCTGGAGCATCTGCCTGACATGTTTCAACTCTAAGGTCTCATTTTCATACATGATGGTGGTCACCAAGTGATCATAACTTAATGAAAGAAAAGAAAGTTACATAAGAGCTTTATCTTCTTTTTTTAGATTTACCTCCAGGGCCAATAAATCACTGAAGATCATATTGAAAGTATTGAAATGTTATAGAAATAAGTGTACCTTTCTTCATCCGAAGGCTGTATAGTATAACTTCTTCATGAAGAGCTTATTTGACAAACTCTTCATCATGTAAAGTCTCTCCAGCTTACACTAAGGTTCAGTAATTGTCTGCTCATTCATGACGTTGTAGAGGATCTCAATTGATAGGCATAATATGATCATCGCCTTGGCGTGAAATTCAATGTCGATCCACTCATCATCTTTCATCTTTTGATGGCTTCTTCTCAGCACGAAGCAAGGACTTGTACATGCCCTCCTTTACGAGCAACGTCGTTACTCGCATCTTCCACAACAATAAGTTGGACTTCCCGTCGAACTTATCCACCTCAAACTTGGTTGTCGTGGTTGTCTTGCTAGACATCACTCTGATATCAATTGTTGTAATATCGACACAACAAGAGAAAAACACGGAGATACTTGACAATGAAAGCAGGGGAGTGATATACCACTAGCAAGCAATATGATTAATCATCACAAACACAAGAATACTTACTTAATGTAGTTTGGCCATTGTGTTTGCATCCACGGGGAGGAGGGGAGAAACTTTATTGAAAACAGAGAAGAAAATTACAAGAGTTACAAGAATCTCTCTCACAACTCTCAATGGTGAAAAACTTGATTTGTTCTTGACTTGCCTTCAAAAGCCATCCCTCGGGGGTTTTTATAGACTCTTAGGATCATGCTGGTCCTTCACAAACTTCCAGCAATACGAACAGTACCGCCTCAAAAGAAAAGAAAAGTAGAATAGAACTCGAACTGGAATCAGAACCCAAAAAAGAAAAATTGCCAGAACGCCTATTTGTCGACTATTTTGTCTGATTAGTTAACTAATCCTACTCATTAATCGACCGTATAGTCGATAATTGAGATGCATCTTACTCTCTGTTGTGCAATCAACTAATCTTCAAACTATTAGTCGACTTGTCCTTAGTGGAGTCGACTAGTAGTCAACTACCCTGCGCACAAACCATGCACATCTCCTCGTGCATGTCCGTTCTTTGATCTCTGAAGCGTGTAATTCTTCCACCTTAAACCTGACTTCTTCTCCAATGAACTTGAGCACCCAATACTAACAAATGAATTTGAGGCACCCAATATTAACAATGATACGATACCTTCTAATGATCAGAGTGTTTCATACAAGATAATATCAACATGTGCAAAGGTATAACACAACTTGCTGACATACAACATAGCCACAGAATGAACTGAAGGCTTGAAGCTAGAAATTAAGCATAAATGGAATGGGACATAATCAGCTTCAAGATTGCATTAAAGTCAAGACTTAACACAAAGGAAAAAAAAGAAAAGAAACATAAGCTTACAACTGGTGCGAGAAGGCCTCCAAAAATTATTATCCCAGTCACAAGAGAGAACGACGTTAGGTATAGCTGCTTCAAAGTTTTTGGTGTCTGGTTAAGCAATATATACAAAAGGGTCAAGAAATATTCAAAGTAAAACATGCAATAATATGAAAAACATAATAAAATTTTCAGAATTTCACCATGTTGGGGATGAATGGAATAGTTGACGGCATCTCTGGCATCTCATTTTCCTCGCTGCTCTCGTCAATAAATTCCGCACTCTTTATGCGTTGCTGCACTCGCAATCTCCTGACCTGGAGTTACAGAAAAGTGTGAAAAACAATAACAAAATACATCAATATGTACTCTTCAGTGTAGGTAATATCAACGACTGAACGGCTTCTTTTCTTATTTTCTTCTTTTTTCCCTGTTTTTGTTTATTTCATTATTTTTAAAAAAGGAATTGACTCAGATGTGTTGTGAAGGATTGATCCTCTCCAACACGCAGAAACAAAGATGAAAACAGCATAAATACTACAATTTCATGCCTCACCTCTTCCATTAGAAGGAAGATTTTGTTCCTTCGACTTCTTATATTGTCTTGAATCTCTTGCAGCTGCATCTGCATAAAATCCTGGACTGTCTCTGGGCCTTCTATAATGCAAAAGCTACCCACCAAGAAATATCAAATGAACACAATTAGTCACAAATCCTCAAGTTGAAATCTCGTCATCTCTATACATTTGTAAGGCAATAATCGAGTATATGTTATATTTCAGTGAAGCTCAGCTTGTAGACCGACTAAAAGATTGAATTTTTCACACACTTTTACAAGATAAACAGGATCCAAATAACTCCAAATCCCCAAAAACAAGATAAGCACAG
This sequence comes from Agave tequilana, assembly GCA_038442645.1. Classification (NCBI taxonomy): domain Eukaryota; kingdom Viridiplantae; phylum Streptophyta; class Magnoliopsida; order Asparagales; family Asparagaceae; genus Agave; species Agave tequilana. The sequence goes on from JAVJIF010001010.1 coordinate 64,582, forward strand.
CTCGTTGAATTTTTCCACAAGAACAAAGCAATTCTACCTAATTTCCAACAATTAACAGCAAAAACATAAACAAAAAACACCCATAATTGGTGAAATCGTACCTCGACCCATTCTCTCCAGCTGACGACTCGTTCCCCGGGGAACAACGGATCGGCAGCAATCGAGTCGAAATCCCTCCCCCTGCTCTGAGAAATCGATGGGGGTTCGATCTGCTGCGATCGCCGGAGATGAGAATTAGGGTTTTGGGCGAACTGGGGGAGGGAATTTGAGGGGAGACGATGGCGGAAGAGGCCATCATCATCATCTTCATCGCCATCGTTAACCCGAAATGGGAACGGAACGGGATTGGGTGATTTTTCGTTGTTAATTTAATTTTTCAAAAAAATTTATTAACAAACAAACAGACAAAGAGTGAGCGGATTGCTGGAATCTGGAGAGAGAATCTCGCTTGCCGCATAAAAGGACAGATATCCTTGTCTTCCAACTGTCTCTTTGTCCACCGTGTGACCGTCCGTTGAGAATCTTACGGTCCTTAGTAAATCCATCAACGCAGTTGAAAGTACCGTGCATTTCAATATCGCTTGAAACTCTACAACATTTTATTGATTGAACACTGCACATAATAGTTTGTTTGGTTGTCCTAGTTGGCTGTAATTCATAGCCGTAATTCGTAAAGTCTTTTACAGCTGTAAATGAGTTACATGCATATAAGTTTTACGGTATTTGGTTGGTAATATAAAATTGTAAGTGAGAAAGTGTATTGTATTTTACAGTGCTCGGTTGTCGTAATGTGTAAGTCGTAAGTGAAAAAGTTAACCACAAAATTAACTATTTAGTGATTTAAAAAGTCTAATATTGCAAATAAATACTAAAAATGATAAATATTAAAAAAATTAATTTTAACATATAAAAATAATACAATTTTGCATGATTACAAAATTAACTGTAACTGAGCTGTAAGTGAGTAATAATTGAGTTGCAATTGAGCGGTAGTTGAGTTGCGTAAGTCTTTTACGAATTATGGTGCAAACAAACGTCGTTGTAATCGAGTTGTAAGTCATTATGAATTACGGACTTTTATGATTTTTACAGCGAAACAAACAGCTCCAAGTGTAAACTAGGAATATAGCTCAAGCGGTAAAACATTTTTTCCCCTGATTTTTCCTTTTTTTTTTCACATTTGTGACTTCAATGAAAGTAATTTCACGCAATGGCTTAACTAGCAGTTCACCAGGCAAAGAGGTCAGAAGACATTCCTTCAATCTTCTTTCTTAAAACCAAGAGTAGTATTCTTCAATATTGCAAAGGCAAAGGAGAGGAGGGAACATCAAGTATCTCATGAATCAAAGCAACAAGTAACCTTGGTATGTTAATTTGGTGCTTAATTAATTACTTTTTTTGAGAATATACATTTTGGTTCATGTTCACTAGCAACCTCTCTAGTTGTGAATATCGTTAACTCATTGATATCAGTTTTGATATTGCTGATAGTGTTTCTCTAATTGATCCTTCGAAGGATGGCTCAAGTTAAGATGTGTGCACATTTTAGTTCGATTTAGCTTGATGCACACTTGCATAATGACAAAAAGTAATGCTTTTTTTTTTTTTTAAGAAAATGGTAAGCCCATATAGGCCCCACATTTCATTAAAAAGCTTTTAATGAATGAACAAACATGAAATGTAATAGATCATCCTCAAAGGCAAAGTTACACACGCAGGTACTGGAGGAACAAAGTATATAAAAAAAAAACAGTGCAGGTGACAAGAAAAGTGGCAAATAACATTAAAACTTTCATAATACAAAATACATGACACACATGTTGATAGAGAGTAAACCGAGCACAGGAACATGTTTTGAAATGAGAAGTTAAGTACTGGTGCTTTGGTTTTCTCAATTCTACCGCTATAGTAAGCAGCTAAGCCGATCGTGATCCACAAAAAAGGATGCGATGAAACCTTTTTGGTATAGTTTACTAAATCAATTAAAAACTCCTCTTTGTTTCGAAAGAAGAAAATAAAAGAAAAAACTAAATCAGAAGAAGGAGAAAGAGAAGAAGAAATAAAAGAGGAAAACTTTGATGTTTTGAAGTTGGGTTTTAAAAATAAAAGAAAAGATCAAAATAAAAGAAACATCGTAGCTAATTTTCCTACTAATAACTCTCATTCACATACTTATCTCTTGGGATGATTGCCTCACGATGGATTCTTGGCAACAACCAATCTTGAGTCGAAGGTGTTCGCCATATGGCACATAAGATCTGATTCACCCCATTCTACATTATATCATCAAGAATCATTAAGGCTATGCATGAAATGATATAGAGTAAGGGTTAGATCCATCATCCTAAAACATCAGTGGCTCTTGCAAGAGCAAGGCCTAATCGAAGCTATTAAATTCATGTGGAGACAATACAAATCAGAGTGAGTATGTTAATGGGTTAGTAGGAAAATAGACATGAATAAAAACTAAGTATTCATTTGGAAAAGATTAAAAAGAAAAACAATAAAGAGAAAGGGGTAAAACTTTTCATAAACTATTCCTAACTATTACAAGTTCCTCTCTTTTTCTCATGAACTTCTGTCTCTATTTTGATCCTAGATTCAAAAGAAACAGAAAATTATATTAAAAAAAGAAGAAAATCCTAAACTAAACCTAGAGTGAAACCTTAGCCTAAACTCTCTCTGCTTTCTCCTCTGCCTCTGGTGAAGTATTTATAGGAGAAAATCATGTGTCTCAAAAGCGTTAAAATAGTGGATAAAAATGCTTAACTAACGGCTCAGAGACTGTCACGGAAACGCGGCTTTTGCCGCATTTTTGCGACAATTCTGAGTCTGTTGGCTCAAGTTTTTTTGCGACATAAATCTCTCATTTAGTTGTCCGGGCTTCTTTAGCTAGGATTGCTTTCAGGTCTTAGGATCTTCAGATTATTCTCGTTGATCTCATGTGTAGAAAAATAAATTCTTAAAAATCCAAATTATTTGAGATATTTTTGAGTTTTTCTTCTCCTTCTCTATTAATTACAGTTTGCATACCATTAGACAATAAAGAGTTTAAATAGCGGACTTTATTACAATTAAAATGCAAAAATGTGATAATAAATATGTAATATTAGTGAATAATCACACTCCCACACCTATATTTTGCTCGTTCTCGAACAAAATAAGAAAACTAAGATTAAGAGTTTATTTAGCCACTTTCGTAGGTCACGTGACTACACTAAGCATGTGCAGTAAACCTTTAATCTTCTAGATTACCCCTAGAGGATTTGTTGCAGTCTCCTAATGATTTTCAATGAATTACACCCACAAAATTTATAAAAGAAAGAAAAACAAAGTGATAGTATTTTCAAAAACATATTTTGAAGGACGGGAAAAGTTTTTGAAAAATTCTTGAAAAAATTTAAGTGATCTATAAGTCATAGGATCACCAAACTATTTATTCCTAAACTTAGTCTCTGTGTAAGAACTTGTCATCAATCAAGGTAAAGATTCTAACTATATTTTTCACTCAATCTATTCTTCCACCCTAAATCATATGCACCTTTTGTGATCGTGAATATTGACTCGGGATTCTTCAACTCATACTCTTATACATTATTAATATGTTTATGGTAATATTTATCTCTTAGATCTATTAGTTTTTCTCATTCACCCATGTAACGAGCGTTTAGCCGGTGACTCCTAAACCTGATGGTTTTAAGGCACCAGGTGACAAAACAGCTATTGGACTTAAGAACTCAAGCAAACAAGCCAACAAAATTAAAAGTTTTATTGGTGATATGAACCACTTTTAGGCGTGAATACATTTACTTTATGAGGCACAACTACTCAGCTTAATCAGTATATATATATATATATATATATATATATATATATATATATATATATATATATATATATATATATATATATATATATATATATATATATATATATATATATCAGAAAAATGTATATCAGCCACAGCTGAGAGTGCCTCTAAGCCGGCGGTGACGTGGCACATACGTGCCACAAAATTCGACAATCTTAATGACGCCCCGCTTTTGAAAATAATTGAAATTACTAAAAACCCTTATCGTTTGTCTTTTTCTTGGAAGATGTATTAGTTTTATATTCTTTATTATTATTTTCTCCCCTTTTATATGTCTATCTCTCTGTGTATCCTCACGCTGTCAGATCTACATTTTCTTGTAGAGAATGTCATTCTAAATAAAGCGAAAGCGGGATCAGATATTAATTTTTAGTTGCTGACCTAGATCTCTATCAGCTATTTTGACAGGTTAATGTTCCTCGGGATGTCATCTTCAATATTTTCATCGTGATTCTTCTCTTCTTCTTCTTCTTCTTCCAAAGGAAGACCTCTCTGAAATTTTTCATCATCGAAAATGTTGGCCATTCAATTTAAAATCTGAAAGACATGTAAAATACTCATAAATATATAACCAATTTTTCAGAGATGCAACTGAAGTCGTAGAAACAATATTATTTTAAAGTTGTCCTTTTCATCAAGACTGCGACTTTGGTCGCATTCATAATAATAAACTGTCAGATAAAATTGAATTCTGTCACTATAGTCGCAGTATGAAATTTTATCTTCAAATCATTTGTTTTACAAGATAGCGACTAAAGTCGCAGTCCAATTAAAATTTATTAATAAAAAGACTGTGACCATGGTCGCAAAAATAAAAAATAAGTTATAAAATACTGCGACCAAGGTCGCAGTGTTATCAAACAAAACTTTTCAAAAATATTGCTATTACACAAGACTGCGACCAATGTCGCAGTTTTCGATTGTAGTTTCTAATCATGTTAATTACTTAACCTTTGAGACCTTGTTCACTACTTCAATTGACTATGTCTCTTGTTTCATAAGAATGCAACCACGGTCGCAGTATCTTATTTAGATTTTTTAATAAAAAAATACTATGACCAAGATTACATAAGACTGCGACCAATGTCGCAGTCTTCTGTCGCAGTCTTCTAATCATCTTAATTACTTATTCGAGACCTTGTTCACTGCTTCAATTGACTATATCTATTATTTCATAAGAATGCGACCACGGTCGCAGTATCCTATTTAGATTACTTAATAATAAAATACTATGACCAAGGTCACAGTGTTATCAAACAAAATATTCTCAAAGAGATTGCTGTTACATAAGACTGCGACTGAAGGTCGTAATCTTTTAATCATCTTAATTAATTAACTTACGAGATTTTTGTCGCTGCTTCAATTAACTGCGACTCTTATTTCATAAGACTGCAACCACGGTCGCAGTATCCTATTTAGCTTACCAAGGTTGAAAAAATACTGCCACCCTAATTGAAAAAATAAAAAAAAGGCTGCAACACTGTGACCAAATGTCACAATGCAAAACAAAAATAAATCTAAAAAGTGAAAATGATATTAAAAAATTTAAATTCAAATTTTTCTTTTCAGAAACTGATCAAGATCAATATTTTTTTGTTTGAAAAAACTTAAAATTTTCAGATCTATAATTTTTTAGGGGGGAACAGTTGTATCCAGGTTAAAAGTGAAACTGAGGGTATTTTGGTCATTGGACAACGAAAAATGGTTGAGGGTCTTCTTTTACCACCTAAATTTTGACTTCTCTACGGCTAATATTAAGCCACGTCATGCCGGCTGAGAAACTCTCTCAGCTGTCGGCTGAAGTACAGTAACCCCCATATATATATATATATATATATATATATATATATAATATATATATATATATATATATATATATATACACACACACACACACACACACACACACACACACACACATATGTATATATATATACATATATTTTAATTTTTTAAGGAACAAACGTGTTTGTTTTGAATCCAAAGTATGTAGTGCATGTACAGAGTGCATATTTAATCAAGGTAAAAATTAAAACCAAATTACTTTTCCATTTTTTCTTCCTAAACCTAAAAAATTAAACAAATAATCTTATTTTGATGAAGTAATAAGAAATCCTAATTATGATTCCTTTACTTCTGAAGATTAAATTAATTTTTTTTTACAAAAATAAGTTTCCCACTTAAAAAAGTTTTTTAAAGCAAAGAAAAAGTTCTAATAAAAAAGTTTGAAAATAAGAAAAAGAGAAATTTCTAAAAGAAAAAGGAAAATCTTTTTTTTAATTTATACAAAAAAGAAGAAAACCTATATTAGTAAAACCCTCCCCCACACATATCTCATGCATTATCCTTAATGTATGAATGAAATGCATATATGCTGAAAAACAGAGAGGGAAGGAAAAATGTCACCTCAAGGTGGCGGTTCCGATGGTTGTCTATTTGGTGCAAGCGTTGCTGTCCAATCTAATGGATGTGGAGTTCGCAGGAACTCGCCTTTGATCTCTATCCAGTTAAAAGTGTTATAACTCCCGAATTAAATAGGATCATGTAAGATACTATCATGAAAGTTATCCCAGTTAAATGCCCAATCTTGGTATATTATCTCAGAGCTTTATTGTCCTACATTTTGGTCCAACAATGGAATGTCATTCGATGAAATGGTTAATTTGGGCTCAAAAGTGAAAGGTACGATCAATACGAACTCAAAGAGTTGATTTAAATCAAGTTGAGATTTAAGAGTCGAATTTAGTTCAAAAGTTGGATCCAAATCAAAGAACTTAGGTTCATATTCAAATCCTACCAATGGAATGTGACTTTATAAAATTGGTGATTCAAGTTCAAGATTTATAGATATGGGAATCAATGTTGGCTTGGGAATATGGTTCAAATCGAGTAAGGATATAGGAGTCAATATTGATTCAAAAATTGGAATCGAATCACAAAATTGAAGATCAAGGTCACATTCTTATTCAAGTTCAATTTCATTAAAGTAAAAACTTGTCAATTTGTCAAAGGTTTGGTATTGATCAAGTTCAAGATGGTGTGATGAAATTGAATCTTGGTTAAAACTTTCAAGGCACCATGATTCTTGAGTCTGGTCAATATGGCTAGAGAAATCAGGAATGGTCAGTACTTAGTTTGATAGAGTTTTCTCATTCATGTCATTCATTTGGTTGAACAACTGACTCATTTCTATTTCTACCCTATTGATGTACGGGTTGAAAATATTTTGGGAGTGAAACATGGCTTTTATACTATTTTTCAAGCCTATTGATTCCTCGTTTTGTTGCGGTGAGACTTGAAAAAGGGAGTATGAATCTTGATCTTAGAAGTTGTGAGGGAACTGTTAGACCGTCATGTCTTGAAACTGATTTTGGGACTCAAGTAAGGCTTCCATACTCTTAGTCAATTCAGATTTTTCTTCAGTAGGTTGATCTTGATAAGGAGTATATGAAGCTGGATGTTGAATAGATTATGAAAAGGGTGGTTGACAATATGACTAGGGGGAGGGTGTATCCCATTGACTCGATGAAGAGTGGAGACGATTGTTCCAATCTTAGTCATAATTCTTGGAATGAGGATTATATTGAGTCGGATAAAACCAATTTGACATATTTTGGCCGGTTCATATTATTCAATACCGGGTTAGAGATATCTGAGTCAAAAAAGGTCAGTGTGAAAATTACATTCATATTAGCATGGAAAGAATTAGGGTTATAATTGATTTCACATAAAATAACAAAATAAATAAAAAAACAAACAAACAAAAGAAAGAAAAATCAAGCTGATGTTAGGGTAGACCTTAGACCTAAATGACTCCTAATTGGTTGACTGTCCAGGAAAGGGTTATTGCAGCAATCTGACCACAAGTTAATCGGTCAAGTAGGGGTCAAACTTAATAGGAGGTACCCAAGAGCAACGGGCCTTAATTACGTCAAATCACTGGTCGTCGATGATCTTGCCTCTTATTAACCAACCTTAGATGCTGATTTGACCAAAGTCAAACTTTAATAATTTTCACCCGAGATCAATTTCTTATTGAATTCGAGATGTCCATAGGCTAACGTCTAGTCAATTTTGATTAAGCTTGGGTTAGTGAGTGCAGTTGAGATGATTTTTGGGTTAAGGAAGGATAATGACTCCCCTACCTTATCTTGTATATCGAATTTGCCCATAAATCATTTTCATGCACGTGTACAAATATTCAGCAAAAACACACAAAGTAATGTAAATCACAGCAGAATATTTTTATACTAAATGTTATGCACACATACCTTTACTTCAGTACTCTTCAATAGTATTTGAAAGTAAACGAATTAAACAAATGCCCTAAAGTCCAAACTCTAACCATTTTTTAGAATTTAAAATCACGGCTTGCTTTGAGTTAAAACAGTGTGCAATGTTAAATAACAAGAAAAACTAATAGCAATAGAATATATATTGCAATGCAGCAACCCCTATAAAAAGCACAGTCAGTAGTCTGACTGAATTGCCGCGCAAACGTGGCTTTTGCCACGTTTTCGCGGCAAGCCAGTGAGTCCCCGTGCCTCTGCTCAAGAGAGTCCCTATACCTCTGCTCCTCTACTGTCTTGAGTAGAGGCACATGCATATGTGATTCTTTTGCAGTTGATAGTTTCTTGGGACTTTTCCTGCATACAAAAACAAATAAAAATTTGTTAACCGTTTAGTAAATCAAAAAGAAATATCATTCCCTCCCCGACAACGGCGTCAAAATTTGATTGAGGGTAAACCGAGCACAGAAATAAGTTTTGAAATGAGAAGTTAAATACTGGTGCTTTGGCTTCCTCCATTCTACCACTACAGTAAGTAGCTAAGCAGGTTGTGATCCACAAGGAGGGATGCAATGAAAGCTTTTTGATATAGTTTAGTAAATAGGTCAAAAACTCCTCTTTATTTTAAAAAAGAAAAAGAAAGGAAAACTAAATCAAAGAAGAAGGAGAAAGAGAAGAAGAAATTAAAAAAAAAAAGCTTTGGTGTTTTGAAGTTAGGTTTTTTAAAAACAGATCAAAATAAAAGAAACATCATGGCTAACTTTCCTACTACTAACTCTCATTCACATACTTACCTCTTGAGATGATTGCTTCAAAATGGATCCTTAGCAACAATTGACCTTGAATCAAAGGCGTTCACCACATAGCACATAAGATCTAATTCACGTCCCATTCTACATTATATCATCAAGAATCATTAAGACTAAGCATGAAATAATATAGAGCAAGGGTTAGATCCATCATTATGAGCCATCAGTGGCTCTTGCAAGAGCAAGGCCTAATCGAGGCTATTAAATTCATGTGGATATAATAGAAACCGGATTGAGTATATTAATGGGTTAGTAGGAAAATAGCCATGAAGAAAAACTAAGTATTCATTTGAAAAAGATTAAAAAGAAAAAATGATGAAAAAAAGGGTAAAACTTTTCATAAACTGTCATTATCTATTACAAGTTCCTATTCGCATGAATTTCTCTCTCTATTCTGATCCTAGATCTAAAAAGAAACAGAAAATTACATTTAAAAGGAAAAAAAATCCTAAACTAAACCTAGAGTGAAACACTAGGCTAAGCTCTCTTTGCTTTCTCCTCTGCCTCTGGTGAAGTTTTTATAGGAGAAAACCCCGTGTCCCAAATACGTTGTAACAGTGGATAAAAACATTGAACCAACGGCTCAGAGACTGTAATGGAAACGCGGATTTTGCCTCGTTCCGCGGTAATCCTGAGTCCGTTAGCTCAGATTTTTCTACGACATAAATCCCTCCTTCAGTTGTCCCCGTTTCTTTAGATAGAATTACTTTCAGGTCTTGGGATATTCAGATTATCCTCGTTGATCTCTTGGGTAGAAAAATAAATCCGTAAAAATTAAAATTATTTGGCATATTTTAGGACTTTCCTTCTCCTTCTTCATTAATTACAACCAGCCCACCATTAGAATATAAAGATGTTAAATAGAAAAATTTTATTACAATTAAAAAAATGGATAATAAATATGCAATATTAGTTAATAATCACACTCCCACATCTTTCTTTTGATCATCCTTAAGCAAAACAAAAAAACTAAGACTAAAGGTTTATTTAGCCATGTTCGCAGGTCATGCGACTACACTGAGCATATGCAGCAATCATTTAAACTTCTACCTGTAGAGGAGTTGTAGTCTTCTGAGTGTTTTCAGTGAATTACCCCCACAAAATCCATAAAAGAAAGCAAAACAAAGTGTTTAGAATTTTTAAAAACACATTTTGAAGGAGGGAGAAAGTATTTGAAGAATTCTTGAAAAATTTTAAGTGTTTTGTAAGTCATAGAATCACCATACTATTCATTCCTAAACTTAATCTCTATGTAACAACTTGTCATCAATCAAGAGAAGAATTTCAACTGTATTTTTCACTCAATCTATTATTTTACCCTAAATTTATATGCACCTTTGTGATCTTAAAAATTTGACTCGGGATTCTTCAACTCCAACTCTTATGCCTTATTAATATGTTTATGATGATATTTATCTCTTAGTTTTATTAGCTTTCTTATTCACCCATGTAACGAGCCTTTAGCCGGTGACTCCTAAATCGGATGGTTTTAGGGCACTAGGTGAGAAAACACTCATCGGACTTAAGAACTCAAGCAAATAAGGTCACAAAACTAAGAGTTTTATTGCTGATATGAATCACTTTTAGGCGTGAATACTTGTCCTTTATGAGGCACAACTACTCAGCTTAATCAGAGGATATATTTTTTTAATTTTTTTAAGGCACAAAAGTCTTTGTTTTGAATCCAAAGTGTGTAAGTGCATGTATAGAGTGTATATTTCATCAAGGTAAAAATCAAGACCAAATTACTTTTCTAATTTTTCTTCCTAAACCTAGAATCAAACAAATAATGTTATTTCGACCAAGTATTAAAAAATTCTAATTATGATTCTCCTATTTTTTAAGATTAACTTAATTTTTTAAATAAAAATAGGTTAAAATATTGTTTCCCACTTCAAAAAGTTTTTTTTAATGGAAAGAAAAAGTTCTAATCTAAAAAGTTTGAAAATAAGAAAAGAGAAATTTCTAAAAGGAAAATCTTTTTTTAATTTATACAAAAAAAGATGAAAACCTATGTTAGTAAAACCCTCCTCCACACGTCTTATGCATTGTCCTCAATATATGAATGAAATACATATATGCATGAAAAACGCAAAGAGAAGAAAAAAAATGTCATCTCAAGGTGGTGGTTCCGGTGGCGGTCTATTTGGTGCAAGCGATGCTGCCTGATCAATGGATGTGGAGTTCACAGGAACTCACCTTTGACCTCTATCTCGTTAAAACTGTTATAACCCCCGATTGAATAGGATCATGTAAGATCCTATCGTGAAAGTTATCACGATCAAATGCCCAATCTTGATAAATCATCTCGGAGTTATATTGTCCTACATCTTGGTCCAACAATGGAATGTGATTCGGTGAAATGGTTAATTTGGGCTCAAAAGTGAAAGGTACGGGAACCAATGCGGACTCAGGAAGTTGATTTAAATCAAGTTGATGTTCGAGATTCGTATTTGGTTCAAGAGTTGGCTCCAAATCAAAGAACTTATGTAACGCCCCGACCCCAAGGATACGGGGACGTTATGGCGACGTACATACGCGAGGTGAAAACAACCTCACGCGTACGTTAAGCCTCAGTACAGGGAATCACTCCATAGACACAATGGTTCCAGCAGGAAATAAGTACAAGAATACCTGCAGAAAGGGTTAGTGATCATAACAGATATAAAAATAGGGAGAAATAGGATAACAGAAATAAATTACTAAGATACCTATGAATAGTCTCGATGAGGAGTCTCCGATATGAACCCAATGGACTATCTGAGAATACGGTAATTCGGCTCTCCAACCTGGGCACGCAAATCCAGGATCGTCAGAAAGCGACCTAGTGAGTGGTAAAATGAAGGAGGTAGTAATAGATACAATAGTAATACAAGCACGATAATAATATATAATACATGATGTTGTACTAGTGATACCATATAATAAGTATATAATAAGCAGTAGAAATATATAAATATGTAAGCAGTAAATATATAAGTAGGTCATCTTTTAATACCATCACTACCTAGCCGGTTATCATCTTTATATCATAAATAAGGTTGTCTAATGGTGACGTAATAGAAATGAACATGCTAGTGGTGACGTGATAGAAGTGAACATGCAGGTGGGCATAAGCAATATGAATATGCAGGTGGGCATATGCAATATAATCACAATACTGTGTTGTGCATATACAGTAATGATGTCTGCACGGAATACAGGAGACAAGATATATGTAATGCAGATTATACATGTATATGAGTAGGATGCCACCACAGAAAGTGTAATATGTACCAGGTAAAGCAACAAAGTATACATGGAACATGATAGCGGATAAACTATCAGGAACAGTAACAAGTATAACTAAACAATCGTATACATGTATCAGGCAAGACATGTTCTTTATACAATAATAACAATCAGTATCACCTGGTATTTTAATCAATCTCTTCCAGTGTCCCATACCACTGGTAGTTCATACTGGAGCCCGCACTCCAGTCGAACCCATCCGGACATGGCCTACGGGTACCATTATCCAAACGAGAGAGTGACCAAATAACAAGTGTTCCCGACGTCACTATTGTGTATACTGTTTTATTATGTTAATTGGAAACCCATGGTCGAGGAGTTCTTATCGGGTAGGTGTATCCCGTGCATACCGGGGATCACGGCCTTAAACAAACCCCTGGCTGCTGAGACCAGGGCCCTCCGCTAAGAGGGGAACAATAATCAAATAACGGGAGCTCATGGAGCAATTGGTAGGTAGCACTACCGTCCCCTGCAGTGGGAGAACAATATGGATCCAGTACATCACCCGATAAGATCTAATCAACCATCAAGTCTCCCCCATACCCAAGTTAGCTTTATGATCTGATATGTCAAGTATACAATGTAACAAGAACAAATACAGTACATGATACGGGTAACATGATAACTGGCCTGAGCTCTGTTGATAGCATAGAACAATATAACAGGAAACGGGAACAATATAACGGGAAACGGGAACAATAGATGTGGGATTCCACATATCGCATATCAACAGCTCTAATGTCCAGTAACGGGAATATCAATATCAGTAACAGGAAATAATCATGTAACGAGAATACATGCATATGCATGTAGCAACCATATAAACCATGATCTATGCAACAGGAATATATCCATGAGTCATGTAACAGGAATAAATCCATGATCCATGTAATAGAAATAAATCCATGATCCCTGTAACAGGAATACAAAGACAATCAATGCATGTATACCGGTGAATCTATATAACAGTGATGTAAGAACATGAAGTAACTGTGCATAGGACGGTCTCCAGTGTACTAGCGTATCAGTAGATCAATAGTTCCCAAATATGCAGGAATAGTGTCGTGAATCTCGGTATCTATGGAATGGTGTAACATCAACTAACGGTATCGAGTATAACAGATATTTATATGCAATACAGTGTTCAGTGTATCGGTGGGTCGGTAAGGGTGATAGTGTAATCGTGACAATATCTGATATCATGGAGTACTCGTGTATCAGTGCACATGTAAGATGTCTATGAAGTGACAAATGTGATAGATGTAAGAAAAACATGTGGCATACTAATCGAACCATTTTAATATGATTAACTATCATTTATCCATTATATTATATATGAAATCATGAAGCAGATGAAAATATTAGTTTATACACTGGCCTTTTCTCTAATTACGTGATTTATTACCATTCTAGTGATTCACCCATAATCACGATTTAGTTACCTAAGCAGTCACTCAATTTATGAAACATGAATAAATATAATGTATTTAAAAGAAAATACTCACAAACTGGTCATGGAAAGGTATCTCTCGTTCCCATGATCGCAACGGATCCAGAATCGTCCAAATCGGAGTCCGGATGCTCCCGATATCGCCCGAACACTAAAAATAATAAACATGGGTTAATTACGTAAATAAAAATATTAACTTGCAAATACTAAAAAGTAGCGGGGGGTTTTATGCAAAAGTACCTTTTGCGGGTAGACGGGTTAACGGGTCGGGTTCCAATACCCAAACCCGTTTAACTTAAGTTATGGGTAATTGGGCTAACGGGTTATCGGGTCTAACCCAATAGGTTTATTGGGTTTATGGATTTCAACCTAACCCAATAGGTTTATTGGGTTCAGGTCCATACCCGAACCCAATAACAATAACAACAGCAGCAGCAGTGACAGCTGCTGCTGTCGCGCTGGCCGGCCACCGGCCGGGCTGGCTGGTGGCGCCCGTCGCGGCCCATGCCGTCGTTAAGGGGGGAGAAGGAGAGAGCAGAGAAGGGGAAAAGAGAGAAGAGCAGGGGCTGCGGGGCAGCGGCCGCCCCGCCGGCGGTCGCCCAGGCCGGCGGTGATTGGTTGCTAATGTTGCATATTTAATGTTACATTTCCATACTTATTTTAGAATAAAAGCCTGCATTGTCCTAATTATTTGTTTAATTTATTTGCAGGCCCAATCCTTAAGGAGATGAAGAGAAATAAGCCCAAAAGCCCACCAGAATTCTGAATTAAATCAGAGTTAATTCGTACACATAAAATCAGGGCAAAATCAAGAGGTTGAAACCAGTTGAGAAGAATCCTCTCAGAATCGATCGGTTAAAGCCAAGAATCCAAGGCCATTTCGTCAGAATCCGGAGCTCAAACGACAAAACCAACAAAGGATAAAGCCAGGAGAAACCCCCAGAGAGACCCACTAACAGGGTGTGGCCATCTGGCCACACCCTGGCCGCGGAAACGCGGCTTGGGCCGCGTTTTCGCGGCAATCTTGGGGAGTTAGGGGGAGCGTGAACTCCCCCGACCTCCCCGGGATTCTGGTTGTTGGGTTTATGTCTATAAAAGGCCATTATCTGCACTGAAAATGGGACGCCAAGGCAGATTAGGATTTTAGACTAGTTTTTCCATTTCTTAGCTTAGGTCTTTGTTTTTTCTTTTCATGTAATTTAGTTTTCATTTATGTAATCCTGAGGAGATCAACTTTCATCGAAGAACAAGACTGAAGCTTGAGCTAAAAGTGACAATTGGTGTAAGGTTTTATTTCTTTTCTTCGATTGTTATGTAATCAAATCGATGCTATTTCCTTGTATATTCTTTTTAGTTCTCTTCTTCTTTTCTATTTTACCTTTCTTTTTGGTACAAATGTCTTCCAAGTGAGTCTAAAAGTTTCGAAAGAGCCTTGCCTTTGCGAGTGCCACCGATAGCTCATGACGATGGAATTGTGAGTCTCTCTGTATCATTTCATGCTTGCGTATCTTGATGATGTAATGTGGAAGAGACCAACACTCGACTCTTATGGGCTATGCGCTGATTGCCTCCAATTCAAGGTAACATTGAAGCTAAGAACTCAAGGTAAGCTTTTGATGAAAAGAAGGTAAATATTTGTTTTCTTTTCTTTTTCATTTCTGTAAATTAAATCACCACATCTTCCAACTCTTTCTTCTCCACTCACTCCATTTTTACATAGTCGCTTTTAGTGTTTTCTGAATTTTTCAACTTCTTCATCCTCCATTTTCTTCTAACTTTAAGATAACTTTCTTTTTCTTTTTCATAACTAAAAACAGAGAAGAACCTTCGGTTTATTTTCTTAAAAGATTTCAATAAAGAACTATAACGCTTCCATCGCAAACCCTCCTTGTGGATCACGACCCACATAGCCACTTGCTATAGCGGAAGAATTGAGCACTTGCACATTTCCTAATCTTAAGTTCTATAATCTCGTATTTTGTGTGCAGGTTTTGCCTCAATCAAATTTTGGCGCCGTTGCCGGGGAGGGTAAAACGGTTTTTATTGAAATCTGAATTTTTATTGCAAATTTTTTAGAACTAAACGAATTTTCTTCTCTGTTGCAGGTTACAGGGCAAGCAAAGCAGAAAATTATTATTGCAGTGACATACAAGTGGCCTTGGGCCTCTGCTCCAAAAAGCAGAGACCAAGTGCCCTCTGAATTGCCGCGTTTCCACGGCAAAAGCCGCGGATCCGCGGCAAGGACGAGTTGACTACTAACAGCTTTTTGCAGGGCTGCTTAGTTTACAAATTCTAGTTTGCTGCAACTTTAATTTTTCTTATATGCCATAACATAAACCTGCTAATAATCAACAGTAAAAAGTTTGTTGCAAAAGTTAAAAATTGATTAGACGTTTGCATTTTAGGCACGTGTCTTTTCAATTCATTTACTTTTTCTGTTGAAGAGTGCTGGAGCAAGGTATGTTTGCATTGCATCTAGAATAGGACTATCTCTTGGTTGATTTATATCGCTTAGAGTGCATCTTATTTATCTTGTACACTTGCACAAAAACTGATCTTAAGGGCACCACCCAATAATAAGATAAGGTGGGGATTTAATCACCCTTCCTTAGCCCAAAAATCAGATTCCAAGCACTCACTAACCCAAGCCTAACTTAAAATGAGTAGACGTTGGCCCTAGGGACATCTCGGACTCAATTAGGAGATTATCCTAATGGGGAAAGGTGTTGGAACTTGACTCTTGCCAAATCAGTGTCTAGGAAAGGGATTAAGGGCCGAAAGCCCGAAGGTTGGTGGTTATTTAATTAAAGAACGTCTTTTGACGGAAAACCTCCCACCAACCTTTCCTTGACCTGGCTGATTAGCTTGTGGTCAAAGTCTACATTAAACCTCCCGTAGACAGTCTAACCAGTTAGGAGTCGTCTAGGTCTAGGTCTACCCTAACTTAGGTTAGCATCTTTTCTTTCTTGTTTGTTTATTTGTTTGCTTATCTTTCTTTTCTTTTTTGTGTGTATTCTATTGTGTGATATGGCTTATAATAATAATTCTTTCAACTACAATAATAATCCATATTACACACCGACTTCATTTTCGGATATTACCAACCCGGTATATCATAACTTTGACCAACCTAGTGTGCCGGATTGGTCTTATCCGAATCAATATGACCCATACCCCCCATCTAATAACTATAATTTCCATAATGATTTCAACTCTTCACCGAGTCAGTGGGGATTCACCTCCCCCGAGCATAATTTTCAACCACCTTGTCCTTCTTCTCCACCTAATCCACAATATTTTCAAGATTCATACTCAGTTCCACCCGTCCAAAATAGGAAACCATCAATTTTGGAAATGAGTATGCGTGAGTCCAAACACAAATCCCCAAATCTGATGGACTCACAATTTCACTACCACTTCCAAGACAATTCTTCATCTTTTCATCAAAACAATGAACCTATCAACTATGAAAAGATGCTTGAAGCCATGACTCAGGCTCAAAACACTCGTAATCGTGACATAGATATGATGGTCGAATCTCTACGTTCCCACCGTCCTGATGTCACTAACTGTTCTGTTAGAGCCGAAGAGTTATGTAGTTTTGAAAATCAAGATTCCATTTTAGAACAACCATGTGAACTTACCCAAACTCCAAATGATATTGATAGTTTGGCTAGTTTTCCTTTTCCTGAAATAGAACTTGAAAATGATTATGATCCTGAACCCCAACTTAGTGATTCAATTCTATTTCCTGATTCGATTATGACTCTGGTATCTTCACCTGACTTCAATCATTTCCCGGAGTCAACATTGAATCCTGTACCAATTCATAAAGAAATTGAATCACCTATCTTTGAGGATCATGTTGAACTTGATCAACTTTACACTTTCGAAGATCCTATTGACAAATTGGCAAGTTCTCAATTTTTGATATTGAACTCAATGAGATATGTGACCTAGATTCTCAAATCTGTGATCCAGTTCAACTTTCTAAATCAATTTTGACTCCCGTTTTGTTACCAAACTTGAGTAATATTCTAGAGTCAGTTTTGATTCCTCCACCTATCATTCCTGAACTGGAATCACCCATATTAGGTCACATTCCATTGTTGGAAAATACATGTGAACTGGAGTTTCAACTTCTTGACTTGGACCCAATTTCTGAACCTATTTCAACTCTTGAACCTTTACTTGACTTAAGTCACCTTCCTGAGTCGGTATTAGTTCCTGTCCTTCCGGAGTCCAAGTCAACTGTTCTATCATTTCATACTCCTTTCTGGGACGAGGTTGTTGACAAATTTGACTCCGAAATTAGTTATGGAATATGGAAATTAGATGGGGTTAAATATTTAATAAAGATCCTTTATGGATACATCTTTTTAGTGGGTTATATTAAAGTAATTTCTGGTGGGTTCCTCCGAGACCCAAGAAAAGTTGATTGGGCCGTGTTTTGTGGACCAATTAGACCACCACCGGAACCACCACCTTAAGGTAACACTTTCCTTCCCTGTCGTCTTTTTCATGCATCTATGCATTAATTCATACATTGAGGACAATGCATGAGATAGGTGTGGGGGAGGGTCTAACATAACTTTTCTTTTTGTTTAAAAAAAAATTGACATTTTTCTTTACTTTTAAAAACTTTTTGAAAAAATAGAAACAATATTTTGACTTATTTCTGTAAGAAATTAAGTTAATTTTAAGGAATAGGAAAATCCAAATTAGGATTTCTTATACTTGGTCAAAATAAGATTATTTGTTTGATTTATAGAGTTAGGAAGATAATTTGTCAAAGTAATTTAGTCTTGATCTTTACCTTGATGAAATATGCACACTTCATACACTTACACACTTAGGGTTCAAAAATAAAGATTCTTATGCCTTATAAAAAATATATATATATAAACAAATCTAATTATTGATTAGCTAGGTGCTTTGGCCTAAGAAAGCCTTAGTATTTATGCAAAAGATAATTAGATGAGTTTGAAAAAAAAAAAAAAACAAGTCTAATTATTGACTAGCTAGGTGCTTTGGCCTAAGCAAGCCTTGGTATTTATGCGAAAGATGATTAGATAAGTTTGAAAAGAAAAATCCTCTGATTAAGCTGGGTATTAGTGCCTAATAAAGCATAAGTATTCACGTCTAAAAGAGATTCATATAATAAAATCCTTAGTTTTGTGGCCTTATTTGCTCGAGTCCTTAAGTCCTAGGGGTGTCTTCTCACCTGGTGCCCTAAGACCGTCTGGTTTGGGAGTCATCGATTAAAGGCTCGTTACATGGGCAGATTAGAAAGCCTAAGAAAACTAAGGAATAATACCACAAAAAAAAAGTATATATATAAAAATAAATAAGGCATAAGAGTTAGAGTTAATGAACCCTTAGTCAAAATTTTCACATTCACAAGGTGCATATGACTTAGGGTAAAGTAATAGACTAGATGAGAAGCACAATTTGACTCCTTACTTTGATTGATAACAAATTTTTGAATAGAGACTAAGTTTAGGAATGAAAATTTCGGTTTTCCTATAACTTATAGACTGCTTAGATCTTACAATCATATTTCAAATATTTTTCTCTTTCAAAATGCTTTTCGAAAATACTAACTCTTTATTTCCCTTTCTTTATGGATTTTGTGGGTGCAATCCGCTGAAAACCCTCACGAGACAAAACTCGTCCTCTAGGGGGAACCTAGAGGTTTAACGGCTTGTTGCACATACTCAGTGCAATCGCGTGACCTGCGAAAGTGGTCTAATAATCCTTAGTATAATTCAGTTGTTTTGCTCGAGGACGAGCAAAAGATAGGTATGGGGGTGTGATTGGTTGCTAATGTTGCATATTTAATGTTATATTTCCATACTTATTTTAGAATAAAAGCCTGCATTGTCCTAATTATTTGTTTAATTTATTTGCAGGCCCAATCCTTAAGGAGATGAAGAGAAATAAGCCCAAAAGCCCACCAGAATTCTGAATTAAATCAGAGTTAATTCGTACACATAAAATCAGGGCAAAATCAAGAGGTTGAAACCGGTTGAGAAGAATCCTCTCAGAATCGATCGGTTAAAGCCAAGAATCCAAGGCCATTTCGTCAGAATCCGGAGCTCAAACGACAAAACCAACAAAGGATAAAGCCAGGAGAAACCCCCGGAGAGACCCACCAACAGGGTGTGGCCATCTGGCCACACCCTGGCCGCGGAAACGCGGCTTGGGCCGCGTTTTCGCGGCAATCTTGGGGAGTTAGGGGGAGCGTGAACTCCCCCGACCTCCCCAGGATTCTGGTTGTTGGGTTTATGTCTATAAAAGGCCATTATCTGCACTGAAAATGGGACGCCAAGGCAGATTAGGATTTTAGACTAGTTTTTCCATTTCTTAGCTTAGGTCTTTATTTTTCTTTTTCATGTAATTTAGTTTTCATTTATGTAATCCTGAGGAGATCAACTTTCATCGAAGAACAAGACTTAAGCTTGAGCTAAAAGTGACAATTGGTGTAAGGTTTTATTTCTTTTCTTCGATTGTTATGTAATCAAATCGATGCTATTTCCTTGTATATTCTTTTTAGTTCTCTTCTTCTTTTCTATTTTACCTTTCTTTTTGGTACAAATGTCTTCCAAGTGAGTCTAAAAGCTTCGAAAGAGCCTTGCCTTTGCGAGTGCCACCGATAGCTCATGACGATGGAATTGTGAGTCTCTCTGTATCATTTCATGCTTGCGTATCTTGATGATGTAATGTGGAAGAGACCAACACTCGACTCTTATGGGCTATGCGCTGATTGCTTCCAATTCAAGGTAACATTGAAGCTAAGAACTCAAGGTAAGCTTTTGATGAAAAGAAGGTAAATATTTGTTTTCTTTTCTTTTTCATTTCTGTAAATTAAATCACCACATCTTCCAACTCTTTCTTCTCCACTCACTCTATTTGTACATAGTCGCTTTTAGTGTTTTCTGAATTTTTCAACTTCTTCATCCTCCATTTTCTTCTAACTTTAAGATAACTTTCTTTTCTTTTTCATAACTAAAAACAGAGAAGAACCTTCGGTTTATTTTCTTAAAAGATTTCAATAAAGAACTGTAACGCTTCCATCGCAAACCCTCCTTGTGGATCACGACCCGCATAGCCACTTGCTATAGCGGAAGAATTGAGCACTTGCACATTTCCTAATCTTAAGTTCTATAATCTCGTATTTTGTGTGCAGGTTTTGCCCGCGCTCAGGCCGCCGGCGGCGGTCTGGGGCTACGCAAAGATTCGGGGAGAGAGAGAGGGAGAAAGAAGAGAGAGAGAGAGAGAGTGTGTGAGTGAGAGAGTGAGAGAGAGAAAAAGAGGAGAAGGGGTAAGGGCTGGCCGGGCTAGGCCGGCCCTGCCTCGCCGGCGCCCCACCGGCGGCGGCTCTCCGCCGCCGGCGGTCATACCCCTTGCACTCCAGAGAGCGAGGGAGAGAGGGAGAAACGGTTTTAAAGAGGGAGTATGGCGGTGGGTTTAAGGCGGTGGGGCAGGAAGCGCGTAGAAGAAGGAAGAAGGGGAAAGAAAAAAGAAAAAGAAAAAGAAAAGGATTTCAATTAGGAAAATAATATTATTTAATTCGGCCCAAAATTCAACTAGCTCCGAACGGTGCGCAAAAATTACAAAAAATAGAGAATATTACCCTGAGACGTAATATGAAAAAGGTTTGAAGAAATTCTATCCGGTGTACAAATTAAAAATCCCGAAGCGTCTCGCCGATACCGGGCGACACCGGTTTGGCCGGATTTTTGATAAATTCAGAAAATTTCCCAAAAATATCCTAACGTAGATAACACGATTCTATGGTATATGGTGAAAGCGAATTCTCAAAATACAACTCCTTTTGTGAAAGAAAAATTGTAAAGCCGATTATCGGTATTGGTCGACACTGACTCCGGCGATTTTCCAAAAGAATCCAGAAAAATTTCAGAAAATTCTGAAAAATCTAAAATATTAGAAAATAATTTTAGAAACTAAAATCAGCTCAATCGGACTACCATGGAGGTCAAATCAAATTTGTACGTCGTATCGGGTACTGATACGGTCATACATACACCCGGGATCAGGGGGTTACAACTTAGGTTCACATTCAGTTCCCACTAATGAAATATAACTTTATAAGATTGGTGATCCAAGTTCAAGATTTATTTGTTGTCCAGAAGGCTCATCACTTTAGTTTTGATGATGATTAACTCATGGTTATAGTACTAATGATCTTGTACTTATTTAGTTTCAGATATTCTACCAAAATCTTAGTTGGTGTTTATCTTCATAAAAAATTTGAAGTCAAATTTTGAAACTAGTACGTGTTGATTAAGAGCTCGCGCTTCAAGATCGCATCTAGTACTCAAGAGGAGTCTAGCTCTTTGGATCAAGTTTTGGACTAAATCAAGATGAAGAGAAAATTTTTAAGGCTTGTGTCATGTTTGTAAGTGTTAAGTTTTTTGTTTTTTAGATAAAATTTAAAGGATAGAGTAGTTGCTCAAGCTCATATACACACACAAAATATTTCAAAATATTTCATGTTAATTAGTTTTAGTTTATGAAAAATACTATTTTGGTTTTGAGCTTCAATGTATACATCTTGAGTTTCATGAATAGATTTCATCAAAATAAGTGTACATAGTTTATATATGTATTGGATTTTGTCTATATACATTATTGCTTAATATTGTCTAAAAACTTATTTGATGTTTCTATATCATGTGCTTAAGTTTCATATTTATCAAAACTTTGTTTAGAGATTATTATCAAAAGTATAAATATTTCATCTTATATATGTGTTGGATCATATCCATACATACTATGCTTCAAAAGTGTTTTAATATCTTATTTTTATATTTGGACAAATATTGGAAAAATTGATTTTTTATTTAAAAGCTTGATTTTGAAAAATATCGATTTTTGTTTAAAGCTTAATTTGTGTATCACAAAAATAGTTCAACATGTTTGTAATATGTTTTGATTCTTAATCACACATATTTATACTTCAAAGTATTTCAATGAACTTATTTTTGTGAATTTTTATATAATTTAAATAAAAGTTTAAGGTTTTTTAAAGACCAAGTTTCAAATCCTTTAAACCCTGACCTGGGCTTCTAGCGATCGACCAACCGGTCGACCGAACCAGAGGTCGGTCGACCGAGCGGTCGACCAATATGCACAGAACGTGCACAAAGCCTTGGCTTGAGGGCCAGTTGACCGATACAGAGAGCTTGCTCTCTGGATCTGGCCCCAGTTGACCGAGCGGTCAACCGACCAAGAGAGCAGTGCTCTTTGGTTCTTGCCTCGGTCGACTGAGTGATCGACCGACAGGTCAAGACCTAGGTGCGGTCGACCGGACGGTCGACCAGCAACCCCAGCGGTCTAAAAAATGACCATTGGCCGGTCGACCGATCACCATTTTGGCCAGAAACTAAGCCCAACGGCTAGTTTTCTGAACCCTATAAAATGGGGTTCTCTTGACCAATTTTGGATAAGATTTTGAAGAAGTTTTAGAGCCAGTTTTTTTCATCTCTTTTAGAGTTTTTTCTACATATTTTTGGGCTAAAACTTATATATCAAAAAGAGAGTTTTAAAGAGTGTTTATCTTGAGCTTTCAAAGAAGTTTTATTTAGTTTTTCTCCACTTATTCTATCTTGTTTCTCATACAAGCTTGAGCCATCTATAGCTATATCAAATCTCTATGGATCCTTGTTTATGAGAGTAGTTTTTGTGATCAAGAGAAGTGATCACTAGTGTTTCACCCTCTTTTATTGGGAAGGGTAGAGGTGCGACCTCAGCAAGCTAGTGTGCTTACGTATGTTGTTCTGAAATGAGAAGTTAAGTATTGGTGCTTTGATTTTCTCAATTCTAACGCTACAATAAGTAGTTAAGCTAGTCGTGATCCACAAAGAGGGATGCGATGAAACTTTTTGGTATAGTTTACAAAATCAGTTAAAAACTCCTCTTTGTTTCGAAAGAGGAAAAGAAAGGAAAACTAAATCCGAAGAAGAAGGAGAAAGAGAAGAAGAAATAAAAGAGGAAAACTTTGGTGTTATGAAGTTGGGTTTTAAAAATAAAAGAAAAGATCAAAATAAAAGAAACATCGTGGCTAATTTTCCTACTAATAACTCTCATTCACATACTTATCTCTCGGGATGACTGTCTCATAATGGATTCTTGGCAACAACTGATCTTAAGTCAAAGGTGCTTACCATATGGCACATAAGATCTGATTCACCCCATTCTACATAACATCATCAAGAATCGTTAAGGCTATGCATGAAATGATATAAAGTAAGGGTTAGATCCATCATCCTAAGCCATCGTGGCTCTTACAAGAGCAAGACCTATCGAGACTATTAGATTCATGTGGATACAATACAAACCAGAGTGAGTATGTTAATAGGTTAGTAGGAAAATAGACGTGGAAAAACTAAGTATTCATTTGGAAAAGATTAAAGAGAAAAATGATAAAGAGAAAGGGGTAAAATTTTTCATAAACTGTCCCTAACTAGTACAGGTTCCTCTCTTGTTCTCATGAACTTCTATCTCTATTTTGATCCTAGATTTAAAAAGAAACAGAAAATTACATTAAAGAGAAAAAAATCCTAAACTAAACCTAGAGTGAAACATTAGCCTAAATTCTCTTTGCTTTCTCCTCTGCCTCTGGTGAAGTATTTATAGGAGAAAATCATGTGTCTCAAATGCGTTGAAATAGTGGATAAAAATGCTCAACCAACGGCTCAGAGACTGTCGCGAAAACGCGGCTTTGGCCACATTTTTGAGGCAATTCTGAGTTTGTTCGCTCAGGTTTTTTTGTGACATAAATCCCTCATTTAGTTGTCCGGGCTTCTTTCTCTAGGATTGTTGTCAGGTCCTGGGATCTTCAGATTCTTCTCGTTGATCTCTTGGGTAGAAAAATAAATCCTTAAAAATCCAAATTATATGAGATATTTTTGAGTTTTTCTTCTACTTCTCTATTATTACAGTCTGCACACCATTAGACAATGAAGAGTTTAAATAGCGGACTTTACTACAATTAAAATCTGAAAATGTAATAATAAATATACAATATTAGTGAATAATCACACTCCCACACCTATTTTTTGCTCGTCCTCGAGCTAAACAAGAAAACTAAGATTAAGAGTTTATTTAGCCACTTTCGCAGGTCGCGTGACTACACTGAGCATGTGCAGTAAGCCTTTAAACATCTAAGTTAACCTTAGAGGATTTGTTGTAATCTCCTAAGGGTTTTCAATGAATTACACCCACAAATTCATAAAAGAAAGAAAAACAAAGTGTTAGTATTTTCGAAAATACATTTTGAAGGAGGGAGAAAGTCTTTGAAGAATTCTTAAAAAAATTTAAGTGATCTATAAGTCATAAGATCACCAAACTATTCATTCTTAAACTAAGTCTCTATACAAGAACTTGTCATCAATCAAGGTAAGGATTCCAGCTATATTTTTCACTCAAATCTATTTTTTTACCCTAAATCATACGCACCTTTTGTGATCGTGAATATTGACTCGGGATTCTTCAACTCAAACTCTTATACTTTATTAATATGTTTATTGTGATGTTTATCCCTTAGATTTATTAGGCTTTCTCATTCTCCCATGTAACGAGTCTTTGGCCGGTGACTTCTAAACCGAATGGTTTTAGGGCACCAGGTGAGAAAACAGCCCTCAGACTTAAGAATTCAAGCAAATAAGAGACATGCCCAACTCGAGCAAGATCTGGTAAGAGTATTTTTTTGACTGTTGATTTTTAATGTTTTCATAATCTTTTATGAATTATTACTTATAATTTGTCTACATGTATTGTATAACAGTTATCCCAGAGATCGAGTGAGGAAGGTTCCACAATCCTCAATTCCCCGACATGAGCTTTGGATTCAAAATAGGGTTAAGAAAGACAGTTCATACATTAATAATGAAAGTCAATCTATTGCAAGTGAAATTGTGTGTTTTTTACAATGAACTTTTCATAAGGGGATAATAAATAATTTTTTAGACTTTTATAATTGTTGATTACAATTTCTTTCTCCATGATCGTCTTTCTCATTCAGCGACCAAGGTAGACATTCATCTATTTAGGATGAATGACATTTTGACCATGGCAATGAGTAAGCTCGAGCATCCCAATCGTGTTAAAAGGCACCGGACAAGGGTCTACCATCACTAGTTACTTCCACGCATCTCGCCGAGCCGCAACACTATTACAGATGATGAGGTAGATTGGTGGAAATTATTCTTGCTAAGGGGGGAGAAAGCTTCAAGAAGACCTGAAAGAGGCTAAAAGAAGCCTTGAAAGCTTTCTTTAACTGGAAACTAGAAGAAAACGCGACGGGAGATACAAGGGAAGACGCAAAGTAGCTTCCGCCGCAATTCTACTATCCTCATACACTACAAAGCGGCAACGGAAGTTGCACGATGAAAAATAAATTATCCTCAACTCCGGAGGTAATCTTATATAATTTGATTATCACCACTGATTCTCTTCAGGTTAATTTGACACCACGTATCTATTATGATTAATTTGACACCATTTTTATATTATTTGGTTGTCACAGGGTGGTTCTCTTTCGGTTATTTTGGTCATCGGAAATGGTAATCGTGTTGTGGCGCACGGAAGAGCTTTCAACTCTGATGATGATCAATTCATTCACACCACCGGGCCACTTGGATCTGATAATGTAAGAGTGAGCATACTGAATCCAGTGGATATGTATATGATTTATCACGACGGTTTTAAATCGATGTGATATTCTTTTTCAGTACTAGTGGTAGATAATTAGCATCTACTTTAATCTCAGGATGGTTGATCATTGAAAACAGAAATATTAATATCAAATCAGAGAAAGGACTATGTGAATGGGTATTCTTGTGTTCATTTTATTTATTAAAAGTATGTGAACGTAAGAATCGGCCATTTCGCCGATCTGATTAACATCATCTAACTATTAGTTATAAGTACAGAGTGGGGACAAAATTAATTGCATCACATGAATTTTACCAAAGATCTCTTTTTATATATATATAAAAATATTGTTATCTTTAGTAATCCTTATTTGTTTTCTCGCATTATAATGTCTGCCCATGGGTTAGGTTACTCCGACTGCTTGGAGTGACGTGCACAAACAAAGTAGTAGGTATGCATTGATTCTTTTCTCCTAATAATTGTATGATAATATTAATTTTTGTCGTAATCTTGTCAACAGGTTTTTCTTTTCCACAGATACCGCCTTCGTAAATTTGCAACCCCCCCCCCCCCCTGTGTGAAAGCTCAGCTGGGCAATGTCACCCCACAGAAATTCGATCAGACAATCTTAAGGGAGCACACTCTGAGCCCGTGATGCTCTGAGCCTAACCACGGGCCAACTACGACGGAAGTGTAATTCTGCCCAGTTACTTACCAATTAATTTAAAGTGAAAAATTTAGCCTTTTCGAATTGAAAACAAAAGAATGATGCAAAATGCTACCAATTAAACATTATTTATAAACACAATGATCGAATAACATTCATAATTTTGTATAAAAATTTGATGCATTCATTGCTGATTAGATTAAAATTTAAATTATTAACATGAAAATTAAAAATACTTATTGTGTTACTAATTTTGTACTAAACTGGGCTACTATTAGACTTAAATGTGGCACCCGCCCGCCGAGCCCTCTTCAAATCCTGTACCCGGTTTGAGACCCAACTGCTACGACAAAGCTCAGAGACTTTCTTGACACCTAGACAAGAAAGAGGCCCACACTGAATTGAGTAGATGCGGGGCCCACTACAAAGCAGAGCTTGTCTCTTTTACCACGAAAGCGGTGGGCCCCTCCGCTCGTTCCCCATCTCGAGTCCCCAAAAAAACTCGCCAACTCCGCGTCTCCCTCCCTCCCGCTCTCACTCACTCTCTCCTATTTAACCGCCCCTCGTTTCCCAAGTCGAACTACCCCCCACCCTCTCTTTCCCCCACCTCGATAGCGGATCGCCCCTGAAACCGGTTATGCTGCTGAGGGCCCGGCCCGACCCGACCCGCTTCATGGAGACCCAGCGGTTCCCCGGGTCGGACCGCTTCCTCGGCCTCGGCCTCGGCCTCTTCTCCTCGCCCGAACCCGCCACCGCCGGCCTCGAGCTCCACGAGGACGACATCTTCTCCGCTGGATCTGACTTCCCCAGCCCGCGAAGAATCCCTAACCCTAACCCTAGTCCCAATTCCGCCTCCGCCCCCGCCTCAGCCCGCGGCCGCCTCGCGGACCGGAAGTTCGGCATCCTGGCCGCGCTCCCCGACCGCCCCAACCCCAACCTGATGCCCAAGGCCTCGATCTCCAGCTCCTCGTCGGCGATGATGATCCCGCCGCCGGCGGGGAAGCCGAAGACGCCGGAGAAGGTGTACCGTAGCTCCGCTCCGGTGAGCATACCGGTGGTGAGGCGGGGGCTGGAGGTGGATCTCGGCGGCGAGGAGGAGGACGATGAGGCAATCATGTTGCCGCCACACGAGATCGTGGCGAGGAGAGAGGGGAGAGGGAGGGAGACGTCGCCGATGACGACCTTCTCGGTGCTGGAAGGGGCCGGGAGGACTCTGAAGGGGAGGGATCTGAGGAGGGTGAGGAACGCCGTCTTCAGGCGATGTGGGTTTGTTGATTGATTGATTCAAATGAAATCCAGCGAGGAATTCAGAACAGAGAGAGAGAGAGAGAGAGAGGATTTTCTCATGAATTTTGAATTTTGCGGAGATAGAAGATTTGAGGCCGGAGAGAGAGAGAGAGAGAGAGAGAGAGGAGAGAGATTTCAGTGAAATGGGTGGCAGTTTCTATGATATGAGAATAAATAAAAATGGGTGTGGTTATCTTAAAAATTTTCATTTCAATTTCGTCAATCTCTGTCCTTTGGAATTAAGAAACTGGAGAAATCCTGACATTTTGAAGATATAAGATTTCATTTAACAAGAAATATAAGTAGAATTTTAGAAAAAGTGGGTGTGTTAAATAGGTGATATTTAACATTAAACTTAAATTGGATCTGGAAAATGAATAGCTTTATTTGTGGTACTATAGATTGTTTTAAGATGTTTAATTTGTAGTGTGGAGGTAGAAACTTTGGGAGATGGGAGAATTTTGTTTTTGTTAATACAAGGATATCCCAGAGGACTTGCTCGATTGTGAAAAATTTCGGAGAATAGCCCCGTGGGAAAATATCGCCCCTCATGTGATTTAAACTGGCACTCATTAGGAGCAAAACCCAACGGCTTACTGATGGGCCACATGAGGATTGACATTGGACATAATTTGTTAATTTAGATTAAATGTGCTCATTTTTTTATATTAGACCAAAATTGAATTAAAGACTTCATCATTGTTGTTATCATTGGTACTACTTTTATTATGTTCAAGTGTTCTTTCTAAATTTTTTGAAGGTAAACTTTTAGACAACCTGTATTTGGCTACAAGAATTAGTGACAACTCTTAGGCCTTGTTTGGCTACAAGAGTTGGTCGTTGCTAACCTTTGAATTTTGCTAGACAACCATTTTTTGAAATTTGATAAAAATAGACTTCCACGTCGCCCATTTGACGTAGGTTTGAGTCGCAACCGATATGCATCAAAAGGCGGTGGTAATTTTAAAATTTGATGAAAAATACACAATTTTACCTTGGGATCTTTTACGGCAGTTATTTTAATAACTGTCGTAATATATTAATTTTACAGTGGTTCTTTGAAGAACCGCCGTAAAAATCTAATCGTTGCCTTTAGATATTTTACAACATTTATTAAAATAATCGCCATAATATATTAATTTTACGGCGGTCCTTTGAAGAACCGCCGTAAAAGCTTATCACCAGTACAATTTTGGTAATAGACGACGCACATGCGTTTCATGACAGTTTGCATTGAAATCACCGTGACATAAAAGACGATGACTCTTTGTATTCTGCTTTTAGATCATTACTCTCCCCTTACCTCATCTCTCTCTCCCTCTCTCCCTAGTTCTTCGATCAAGGTGAGTTCATCAAGGTGAGTTTGATCTCTCTCTGACACAGACAAGAAAGTAAATAACACCGACTAGATCTTGTTCTAGAGCCTATGAATCCTGAAAGGAACCTTCAGGTAGGATAATACTCGAATCCATAAGCAAAAAAACTCAAATCCACGAGTAAAAGATAACAACTCAAATTCACGAGCAATTTTAAGAGGAAAAACTCAATTGAATTTATCAAAATATGATTTTTAAAACAAAGAATACAATGGATTTTAAATAGGCTTTAAAAATAGTAGTCTAATCTAACTAGAAAACTAAAAACAAAAACAATTTAGAACCAAATTGGACCCAAAAAATAAACTTTTAAATAGAGTCGGATTTTCTGATATAGAGGTTGGTGATACAGTTAGTTGACCAATGGCCTTCACTAGTCGACTAATGAACAAGCCAAAAAATTACCAACTTTCTTTTGAACCAAATTAGTCAACTACTGAGATTGGATTAGTCGACAACTGATAGGGTTAGTCGGCTACTTTTGATGATTAGTCGATTAATGCAAATTCTAGTGCTTTTATTATCCTGCTTGAAAATCACCTAGAGGGGGGGTGAATAGGTGATAATGCTAATCAAATGCGAAATACAATAATTTAAGCAAATAATCCAAACAGTCAACTCAAAGAAAGAAGTGAAGTCGAATTCCCAATTAAGGGCTCTACAACTTCTCCTCTCAATTCTTTTAGATAAAAGTTAATGTGCACAATTACTTTCTTACTTGTTTGAGGAAAAATTGACAATCCAACAAGCAATAATAACAGAGATATAGAGAAATAAACACAATATGATTGCAATAATATAAAAGGCAAGTATAAGCACAAATAGAATAATAAAAGTAGAAGCAAGTGTGAGAAACAAGATAATCGCAAACGCAAGAAGTATGTTTCGAGGTTCGAGCAACTTGCTCTACGTCCCCATCTTCATCGCGTAAAGGATTTTCACCATCCACCAAAGATCACCACAAAGATGCTACAACTACAAGGTCTACACAGGACCCGGAGTGTATAGCTCCAAACTTCAATTCTCTACACAAGAGGTAGCACTAATCCAATAAAGTTTACAATTATTTAGTGACGACAAAGATCACAAAACTTCCCTTAATATAATTTCCTATAGAGTAGAGTAAAGAGTTGAAGCTCAAACAGTTTTTGTAACGCCCCAGTCCCGCAGGTACGGGGACGTTATGGCGACGTACATACACGAGGTGAAAACACACTCACGAGTACGTTATGTAAGATCACCTAGAGGAGGGGTGAATAGGTGATGGCTAATCTAATGGTCACATGTGAACAAATAATGCGGAATTAAAACTAAGTTGACCAAATTAAACTTCTTTTAATAGCACACTTATGTATAACACAAGAGTGTTGCCGAATTCCCCTTGCGAGGCTCTGGACAAACTCCTCTAGATTCCCCTTGAATGGGTTGAGGTGCCGCGTTGGCTCTCTTGGTTGAATACAAGTGTTAGACAATCAATCCCAAGCAATTATATAACAATTAAGCACAAGGGTATATCAAGCATATAAAGATAGACAATAATTGAATGCAAGATATAAAAGAGACAAAGAGAGAGAGAGAGAGGGAGCAAGAGTGAGCAATCGCAAACACAAAGGGTTTGTTTCGAGGTTCGAGCACACTTGCTCTACATCCCCGCCTTCGACACACGAAGGATTTCCACTATGCAAGATCCCAATGGATCTCTCCTCGGTGCCGCAACACCTACAAGCCCTCGGACTCCCAAGTCCCGTACACACGCAAGTCCACCGACTCGCCGAGGCCGCACCTCGCACCACAAGAGTTCACACCCGAACTCCACACCAACAACGAGCACACTTGCCCGTCTCCTCAAAGTACAAAGTAAAGATCTTTGGTGATCACAACACTTTGATCACCTAAAGTCACTCTCACTACAACACACCTATAGGAATATAGTAATGGATAGCTCAAGTGTGGTGTGAGAAAAGCAAGGAAAGAACTTTGGTGAAAAACACAAGAAATCACTTTTACACTCTCTTGATAAAATCCCTTTTGATAGGAAATATTGGCACTCTATTTTGTGGAGAAAAATCCTTCAGAAAGACTGGGAAAAACTAGCTCTTAGGTCTCCAAAAATCTTGGCTCAAAACAATGACAAAATCCCCTTTTATAGAGGCCAGAAAAATCTGACCGTTGGGCTCTGTCAGAGCTTCCGGTCGACCGGTCCGGTCGACCGGCAACGGTCAAAATCTGACCGTAGCAGCCTCCGGTCGACCGACCCGGTCGACCGAGCAACTGGAGAAGAGAGTAAACTCTCTGTCGGTCGACCGGCCCGGTCGACCGATATTTCCCGAGAGCAAAGCTCTCTGAAGCGGTCGACCGGTCCGGTCGACCGTTCTCCAGTGCACACAGGCGTGCACGTCTGTGCACGTCCGGTCGACCGACCCGGTCGACCGGCCACTGTCAGTTCTGAAAAATCAGAACTGCCAGAACCAGAAAAATGGGATTAAAGATTGGTCTTTTAACTTAATAAAAATCCCAGAAATTCACAGTAAATCCAGAAAAATAGTTTCAATCAAAATAAAAACTGTTTTTCTAAAAATATGTTTTTCTAAAACTTGTTTTTCCATAACTTCACAAAATACAAAAACAAGATATTTTGAACTTATAAAGCAAAGTGTGTATGGATATGATCCACCACACAATCAAGATGAAATATCTAGTTTTTGACATAAAGCACTAAACTTGTTTTGGTTAAAGGATATGTATATAAGAAATTACCAAAACCCAAAGTAGATATTTTGTCATAAGGAAAATCTCATCAAATACAAAAATAAGATATACTTTTAAAGCATAGTGTGTATGGATATGATCCACTACACAAATAAGATGAATATCTAGTTTTTGACATAAGGCTCTAAACTTGGTTTTGAAAGATATGTATCTAGGTAACATCAAAAATCAAGACATGTATTTTGTCCAATGAAAAATCTTTTTACCAAAAAGAAAGAGTCTTTTCTAACTAAAAATTCTTTTATGAAAAGACAATTAAATCTCAAGAGTGTGTGTGTGATATGACTTGAGCAATCCACCAATCTATTCTATCCTTTACATTTTAACTAAAACAAATAAAAATCTTATACCTAGACACAAGTCTTCAACCTCTTGAAGTCTTCACTTGAAGGCTTCTCATCTTCTTGACTTGGTCCAAATGCAATCCACCGAGCTCATCTCTAGATGTGTTCTTGATGCATAGGCTCGTGAATCAACCGGTGCTAGCTTCCAACTTGTCTTTAAATCCTTTGTTGAACTTTGCACCTACTAAGATCTTGATAAAGAATCTGTCACTAATTAAACAAGATCATTAGCAAATATAACTACATGAGTTGATCATCATCAAAACTAGAGTGATAGGCCTTTGGGCCAACAATCTCCCCCTTTTTGATGATGACAAAACTCATGAAGTTATATATGCATGGATTAAAGTAAAGCTTCAAAGAAGCTCCCCCTTAACTCATGCATATCAAATAAGCAATAGATAAGGCAATGAGGCACGTGAATATGTATGCAAGTGAATGGAGATAACACAAAAACAAATCTTTTTCTCCTATTATTTGCAAACCAATACAAAAAAAAACATATATGCATAACTAACAGGAAGACAAATACTTCTCCCCCTTAAGTAAAGAAAACATGCATATATACTCAAATACTTCTCCCCCTTTTTGTCAATCATCAACAAAGGGTTCAAAGTAAAATCAAATAAAAAAAATTTTCTCCCCCTTTTTGTCAAAAACAAAGAAATAAGGAGGGGTATACAAATCAACCAATAAAGATTTATATGCGATATACATTCATGAAGAGGAAGACGTTAAGTTAGCTTCCCTACAATGTGCATTGCATGAAAGAGGGATGTGAAGCCCTAATTCACACAACACAACTATGTAATGCATAGAAGGAGATGTGAAGCTCCCCCTACACACGTATATCATATAAAGAAGAGATGTTAAGCTCCTCAATTTATAATATACTCAACATGAATCTATATGTAAGAGAGATGTTAAGCTCTCCTTGCATATAGGAAATACAAAACAAAACATTTTTAATTTTTCTTTATCAAAACAAAATTTTGAACTTTTCCCAATAAAACAAATTTTGAACCAATCATAATTTGTAATTTTGATACCAATAGAAAATAGCACTTGAAGATGTGTGATATCAAGTTATCATTGCAAAAAAAATTTTTTTTGTTTCAAACATATTGATATCAATTGTAATCATATAACAAATTTGAAGTTGAGGCCTATTGATACCAAATGAAAGATTTAAAATAAAATCTTTTTATTTTTCATAAGCTTATGCATAGCTAATATAAGGTGTGAACTTAGCATAAACTTTTTGTGCTTTTAAGAATGTAAATCAATTGTAAAGCAGGCACAAGAAAATCATATATATGTATGTGAATAGATAAGACCAATTTGAAAATTAGGGCATACATATATAGGAACCAAAATGTGAGTAATATACCAATTATAAAATTAACACTGTAAATCATGTATATACTCATAACCAAAAATTGGTAGGTTTAAAAGATAGTTATGTTTAAGCACTACCAAAATTTGAAGAATAAATAACTAGTTATAAATAATTTTTGAAAAACTAGTTAAAGATCCTTCAAAAACATGAAATCATATGTTATTCATGAATTATACTAAATACATACAAGTTTAAGCACGCATAGTCCATAAAGCTCAAAAATTATTTTTTATTATAAAAGATGAGTGTTCAAAGGTTATGTAAATGGTATTTTCATGAAAATAGAAAGTGAAGCATGAATCTCATGAAAATCTTATTTTTCATCTTAAAAACAAATCATATAATTTTCATAAAGTATTTTGTATTTAGCAATGCTTTATGAAAATAGTCATTCAAGCTCAAAAAGATCATAAATCACATTTTGTTTTACACATGTTTTAATCTTTAATATAAATCAAAAACATGAAAAATCATTTTTTTTATTATTTAAAATACTAATCTTCATGGTATATGTATGATTTATCCAATTCTAACAATATCCATACATATCCCAAATCTAAAAGAGTCTAATATATATTGCATGAAGGCAAATGACTCAAGGGTATACATGTATATTTATTAGATTTGAATTAAACACACATATACATGAAGTAAAATCAAAGATAGGCATAACAAGTATAAATGACCGAATCATCAAAACTAGCCTATACACATGCATATAGTGGACACAAATGAGCATGAAGTTCAAATATATATGAGTCAATTGTAGTTCACTATTTGTACATGTATAATACAAGTTTTGATAGAAACTACACTTAAACTAGTATATACCACATGAAACACCAAAAATATCTTAAAATATGAACATGCTATATGATACATGAAATTAAAAGCATGTGCATAAAAGAAATAGGAGTTTAGAAATTGTTACCAACTTCAAAGCTCCTAGCATGGTGGTTGACCCACCAAAATTCCTTGATAGCGATGCAACCCAAAAGTATGTCCATCATGTCCAAGTGCATCCACTACCAAGGTACCATCCCTCTCACGTTTTGTGAGAGCCCTCACCTACATCACAAGCAAAAGGTGGGGGTTTTGGTACCCATATTTTCTTGGGTCCTTTGGGGTTAGCTTTATTATAAGGAACCCAAAATCCTTTAGACATAGCAAGATATAAGTTATGCTTCTTATCAAAACAATATTTTGCTAAATGGCCTTTGCGACCACAATGTGTACAAGTGTACACCCTATCATGATGCTTATGAGTGTGATTGTGATCGTGATGTGCAACATAAGCATGGGCATGATGTGTATGTGCATGAGCATGGGGAACTTGTTTCTTTTGAAACAAAGATTCCAACTTAGAATGATTGAATGCACATGTGCTCAAATTAGAGCTCAAATTTTCTATCTTATTTTTCAAATTCTTAATCTCATTAGTTGTGGCATGTAAAGCATGGTGAGATAAAGAATCATTTTTCTTTTTCTTTTGAAAAACATTATCCTTTTCTTTTTCAACAAATTTTCTTTTTAAAGATTTATTTTCTTGAAAAACGATTTCCTTTTGTTTTTCCACCAAATCAATCTTATCCTTCAAAATAGTGTTCCCTTCACATAAATCATTTAATTTTGAAAATACAGAAACATTCTCATTTTTCAAAACTTTATTTTCTTTTTCTAAACATGCAAGTTTATTTCTAAAAGAATCATTTTCAACATGCATGCAATCAATGTTCTTTTTCAAATTTTTATTTTCCTTTTTAATTATGTCATATCTCTCAAGCAATAATTGGCAAAATGAATTTAGCTCATCATATGACATAGTAGCATCCTCATCCTCGGATTCGGAAGTTACCTCAAGGGGGTTATCCCCTTGGACCATGTAGCACTTGTTGGAGGTGTCGCTTCCAACATCCGAATCGCTCCCGGCATAATATAGATCCTTTTCGCCAAGGGAGGTGATGATGTTCCAAGCTACAAAAGCCGATTCAATGTTAGAAACCCTAGATAAATAATCATCATTTAGGATACATTTAAGAGCATGAAGGGCTTTTGCATTAGCCTCAATGTACTTGCTATTTGAACAATAATCATTATTAGTAGTAGCAAGATAAGCATGAATTCCTAAGGCTTTGAGGTACAATGACATCTTAACCTTCCAAGTTTGGATGTTAAGAATATCAAAGGTGGGTGGTGACATGAAGTCCATGGTGAGGTGTGTGTGTACAAAAATATTGTGATTAGCCTAAAGGAGGATCTTTAACTCTAGGTTGTTAGACCCAATATCAAGAGCACTAGCTCTGATACCAATTGTAAGATCACCTAGAGGGGGGGTGAATAGGTGATGGCTAATCTAATGGTCACATGTGAACAAATAATGCGGAATTAAAACTAAGTTGACCAAATTAAACTTCTTTTATTAGAACACTTATGTATAACACAAGAGTGTTGCCGAATTCCCCTTGCGAGGCTCTGGACAAACTCCTCTAGATTCCCCTTGAATGGGTTGAGGTGCCGCGTTGGCTCTCTTGGTTGAATACAAGTGTTAGACAATCAATCCCAAGCAATTATATAACAATTAAGCACAAGGGTATATCAAGCATATAAAGATAGACAATAATTGAATGCAAGATATAAAAGAGACAAAGAGAGAGAGAGGGAGCAAGAGTGAGCAATCGCAAACACAAAGGGTTTGTTTCGAGGTTCGAGCACACTTGCTCTACATCCCCGCCTTCGACACACGAAGGATTTCCACTATGTAAGATCCCAATGGATCTCTCCTCGGTGCCGCAACACCTACAAGCCCTCGGACTCCCAAGTCCCGTACACACGCAAGTCCACCGACTCGCCGAGGCCGCACCTCGCACCACAAGAGTTCACACCCGAACTCCACACCAACAACGAGCACACTTGCCCGTCTCCTCAAAGTACAAAGTAAAGATCTTTGGTGATCACAACACTTTGATCACCTAAAGTCACTCTCACTACAACACACCTATAGGAATATAGTAATGGATAGCTCAAGTGTGGTGTGAGAAAAGCAAGGAAAGAACTTTGGTGAAAAACACAAGAAATCACTTTTACACTCTCTTGATAAAATCCCTTTTGATAGGAAATATTGGCACTCTATTTTGTGGAGAAAAATCCTTCAGAAAGACTGGGAAAAACTAGCTCTTAGGTCTCCAAAAATCTTGGCTCAAAACAATGACAAAACCCCCTTTTATAGAGGCCAGAAAAATCTGACCGTTGGGCTCTGTCAGAGCTTCCGGTCGACCGGTCCGGTCGACCGGCAACGGTCAAAATCTGACCGTAGCAGCCTCCGGTCGACCGACCCGGTCGACCGAGCAACTGGAGAAGAGAGTAAACTCTCTGTCGGTCGACCGGCCCGGTCGACCGATATTTCCCGAGAGCAAAGCTCTCTGAAGCGGTCGACCGGTCCGGTCGACCGTTCTCCAGTGCACACAGGCGTGCACGTCTGTGCACGTCCGGTCGACCGACCCGGTCGACCGGCCACTGTCAGTTCTGAAAAATCAGAACTGCCAGAACCAGAAAAATGGGATTAAAGATTGGTCTTTTAACTTAATAAAAATCCCAGAAATTCACAGTAAATCCAGAAAAATAGTTTCAATCAAAATAAAAACTGTTTTTCTAAAAATATGTTTTTCTAAAACTTGTTTTTCCATAACTTCACAAAATACAAAAACAAGATATTTTGAACTTATAAAGCAAAGTGTGTATGGATATGATCCACCACACAATCAAGATGAAATATCTAGTTTTTGACATAAAGCACTAAACTTGTTTTGGTTAAAGGATATGTATATAAGAAATTACCAAAACCCAAAGTAGATATTTTGTCATAAGGAAAATCTCATCAAATACAAAAACAAGATATACTTTTAAAGCATAGTGTGTATGGATATGATCCTGTAACGCCCCGATTCCACGGATACGGGGGCGTCACTGCAACGTATATACGTAGGTCAGAAGAAGCCCCCACGTATATACGCTAAGCACAAAAGTACAACAAGAAAGGATCAGAGTGCAACACAAAGCGTGGTATACACACATATGCCAACATAAAAGGTACATATACAAAGTCATCACAGGATATGATAAACATTACATATTACATATGTCTTTTATCATAACAAGTCCAAAAGTCAAATATACAATAAGAAGACAAAATGCTCACGAGTAGGATGAAGATCCCGTGAGTCAAAAGGAGTCAGGTGCAAGGAACTGGAGCTAAGATGCCTGCTCGCTAAGGAGAGCTCGATCTACGGTGGACAACTCCACTTCGATCCAACTCCGGAATCTGAATATGCAAATCCAAGGAATCAAGACATGCAACAGTAAATGAACTACAGCCAAGTGGCTAAGAGACATGAATAGGGGTTAAAACACAAGTATGGTATAGATGAACGAATATAAAGTAATCATAAAACAGGGGATACAAGATAAAGCTGATTACAAGCAAAAGTGATTGTATATACTTAAGTCACTGTCCCATGAAACCAGTACATCGAAGGAATAATCCAAACAAGGAAACCCTCATCTATATACCTCTATCTCATGCCACAGTAATCCAAGCATATAAAATCAGAGTTGCAAATCATACGATAGTCATAACGAGAATACATAACAAGAAGACATGAATCATAATGAAAAGACATAATCCAATAACCGGAATCATCACTGGAATCTCGACAAGTAAATAATAGTCATAACAGGAACTAAGACAGGAATCATAGCTGGTACTCATAACAGTAACTATAACGGAGAACATAACTGACATCTATTATTATTATTACTCGCCTAACCCATATATCTAGGTATGTGTCTCGGTATCGATCCCAACTCACATACATCCATATATAAGCTATTCGAGTTTTGTTAACGGAAGCCGATGGAGAACTGATAACACTTCTTATAGTAGTTTCCATACACCTGGAACCGGTTTGGAGGCCCAAGGTCCCCCTAACAGTCATATTATGTGGGCCCAAAGTCCCACTAACAGTTATCGTCAATATAATATCCCATTACTATAAGCAAGGTATCATTCCGGCATCCATCACTTCCTCCCATACCCATACAAGTTGTAGTTTACTTAGATTATCAGATTACGGGAATAAACAGTCATAACGGTAATAGCCCAACAGATTCAAGAGGTGGCCCCCACAGATTCAAGAGGTGGCCCCCACCGTGTGGTGTGGCACTTTGTTCCATGTGGCACTTTGTTCTGAGGGAGAGGATTCTAGAGGTGGCCCCCACCGAGTATGGTGTGGCACTTAGTTCCATAAACAAGACAGGATTCCCGTAACATAATAATTACAAGGTTAAGTGTATCATGCTTGGTTTTACAAGATAGCATGACGAGGTGGTGATGTATAACAAGAAATGAAACATAACAGTAGTTTGATAATAGGCCGGGTCAGTCATGTCATAACAATAGGGTCTAGCAAGGTAGTGGTATGGTTAGGTGACATACATGTGTTAAAAGAAAACATAAAGTTGACAGTGGTTGATAATGTTAATTAACAAGTCATGAAGTAATATGAGGTGAGATCCAATAAGTAATAAGTCCTAAAGTACCAGTCATGAAGTACAAGAAACCATAATGCATAACACATAAACCAACGACAAGATCTAATTTTAGAAAAGAAATCATCTAAGACATACAGGCAGAATTAGTCGACTAGGTGGAAGGATTAGTCGACTACAAGTGGGATTAGTCGACTAACAGTCTTGTATAGTCGACTAAATCTGTGCACCAGAGAGTTGGGATTGTTTCAGGAGTCGACTAGGGTCAAGGGATTAGTCGACTAATATAGGTCTCAAGTCGACTAACAGACACGCAAGTCGACTAAGTCTGGAATACAGAGAATTGGGGTTTCTGTTTCAGGAAACATTAGTCGACTAAGGAAAAATGGTTAGTCGACTAGGAGGTTCAAGTCGACTAATAAATTAGGCTTAAGTCGACTGGGGCCTAGAGTTGAGTTTCTGGTCTAAGGAGGGTTAGTCGACTAGGTGAATTCAGGAGTCGACTAATAGGGATTTCTAGAGAGTTGAGATTTGTTTCCAGGGAAGATTAGTCGACTACTATTTGGAGTAAGTCGACTAATACTGTGTTTTCCAGAAAAGTTAAGTTTCAGCTAAGTGTTCTAGTCGACTAGCTCCTAGGTTAAGTCGACTAATCGTGGTCGTGAGCAGAGTACAGAACTGAATCTAGGGTTTGGGTTTGATGGCCTAAAAATGTGATTTTTATGTTATGTGTGTACAAGATATGAAGGTATAGGTACAATAGGAAGTGATCAAGTCTTGGTGAGTAAAGATACTCACATGGAATCGTTTGATTGAATCTCTACGAGTCCGGGAAGAGGGTGGTCGACGAATAGCTCCCAAGCGATCCTTGGCAACGAAGAGAGCTACGATCCGAGCTCCAAATCAGAAGCTTGGGCTGGAAGAGAAGATCTGGTGGAGTTCTTGGAGCTAGGGTTTAGGTTGAGGTGAAGGAGAGACTTGGAGAGGGTTTTCTCTTTTGTTTGAAGTGGAGAAGAAAATGGAGTGAAGTGTAAAGGGAAAATATATATATGATGGGGATTTTGTATAGGGAGTGAAATTAGGATAGGAGGAAGGGGTGTTCTTGCAAAAGAGGAGGAGGTGATGTGCCCCTCACCTTGGCCACTTGGCCGGCCATGGGGGGGGAAGAGAGGGAAGTGCATTTAATGGGGTAGGTGGGAAA
Source organism: Agave tequilana (assembly GCA_038442645.1). NCBI lineage: Eukaryota > Viridiplantae > Streptophyta > Magnoliopsida > Asparagales > Asparagaceae > Agave > Agave tequilana. Next base: position 105,560 of record JAVJIF010001010.1, read on the forward strand.
TGAGGTGGCATTTTGGAAAGGGTTTTGGAATTTGAAAATTGGAAAAATCCATTTGTCTTGGAGAAAAAGGAAAGGAAAATAGAAAAAGGAAAAGGAAAGGAATTAATAAAGAGAAGATATTTTCTCTTGGACTCAAGATGAAACTGGTGAAAAGACTGATACCTGGGTTAAAGTCAAAGATGTGGAAATCATTTCGGAAAATGCCGGAATCGTCCGAAATTCAAGTATCTCGGAACGATTCGAAATAATTACCAAAAATCAATAATAATATATAAAGACCAATAGTGAAATCCGTTTGAAGAAATACTTCATAGTTTTAAAACTAAAAATTCCGGAATCAGTTACCTACCGACTCCGTTGGAATTTTCATAAAATCCTAAAATTCTCAGAAAAAGAATGTAAATAGGAAATATGATTCTAAGTAATTATGTCTAAAGGATCATCATGAAATTCCAAACAATTTGAGAATTAAAAATCCGGGAATCGGTCAGCGGCACTGGCCGACACCGGTTTTGAAGATTTTCAACTTAATCACAGAAAATTCCAGAAAATCATAGAAAATCCATAATATTGGAAAACGATGTTTAAAACTGAAATCGGTCGTATCGGATAACCAGAATGTCTAAAACAAGTAAAACTCTTGAGATCGAGTCCCCGGCTCAGACCAAGGCTGACTCCGAGTTCACCGATCCAAATCCAAGGCAAAACAATCATATAAGGAATTCATAATACAGAATAAATACAGGAAACAAATCGAAAAATACGATCGAAAATCTGAATACGCAACTAAGTACGTATTCCGGGAACGGGGTATTACAATCCACCCACCTTACAAAAATTGCGTCCTCGCAATTTCATTAGGGGGATAAATTGAACACGAAGGGGACAAGGGCACGAATAAAGGCTTCATAAAACCAAAACAGAGAATAAGATAAACACAAGAAGGACTAGAATGAACAATGATAGAATGACAATGGAAAAATATTAAGAAAGATAACCAACTCAAATACAAGAAATGGGGTAGTGGTTACCATGATATTCTAAGGCTCCTGATCTGGATACTGGTCTTCCCACTCTGCTGCATCGCCTGAGGTCTCTGCTGCCATGAAGTGAACTTGGCCTCTGCCCTGATCTGCTCTGGCTCTCATCCCTCTCTGCTGATGATCATACCGTTGGGGTGGAAATGGAACTCTTCGATCAACAGGTTCAGGGTTCCTCCTCAGTGGTGGCGCTGGAAGTGCTGGAGCTGGACGTGCTGGAGCTGGAAGAGCTGGTCTGACTGGTGCCGTATGCTCAAACTTTCTGTACCGGCAATCCCTGAGTGCATGACCTCTTGCCCCACATGCCAAACATAATCCATTGGCCACCCGACAATCTCTCTTATAGTGCCCGGGCCTGTGGCAGAAATTGCATGTGATCTGAGGAAGAGGAGTTTGGAATGGTCTCTTCATCATCGGGCCCTGGGTTGCCCTATCCGCATCCTCCTCATCCATCAACTCAAAAGGCCTCTTCTTGGCTTGGCTCTTCATCTGATTCTCCTTCTTCCTCTCCAGTCCACGCTCTACTTCTCGAGCTATGGTGAGAACCTCTGAATATGACTTCAGCTGTTGGGGCATCAAGAATACTTGTAGGTCCATCTGTAATCCCTGCTGAAATCTGCTTGCCCGCTTCTCTTCATCCGTCACCATATACGGGGCAAAGCGGCTCAATCTGAGAAACTCCGCGGCATACTCATCCACGGACTTACTCCCCTGCCGAAGTCTGATGAATTGCTCTTCCATGTCCTTCTGGGCTGTGACAGGGAAGAATCTGCTGTAAAAACTCTTGGAGAAGGTTCCCAAGTGACAGGCTTCTCCAATCTGGCCTCCTCTGCTAGCCACCAAGTCCTGGCTATATCCTTCAGTTGAATCTTGGCAACCTCAACTTGGTTCTCCTTTGGAACTCTGGCTGCATTCAGCAAGTCTGAAGTGTCGGTCAGCCATTGCTCAGCCTCCAAGGGTTTCTCTCCACCCGTGAATATGGCTGGCTGCAGCCTCCTGAAGTCTGAAATGTTCCCCGGCCTCTGTTCCTTAGGTGCTGCTATCTCTTGCCGGAGAAGCTCGGTCTGCTGTTGCTGATTCTCCATCATCATCTGGATAACCCTCAATATATCCACATTCTCTCCCGCTGCTCCATTCGATGCTGATCCAGAGTTGCTGCGGCCTGATCTCCTCTCCATTCGATACTAGGTATGGATAGACTGGAAGGAGCTGGAAAATGGAATGGAAGGACTTCAGGATATGAAGGAAGAAATCAAGGAGGACTAGATGTAGAATCAAGAAGGACTAGATGACTTTGTACATTGTAGTTGGCACTAGCAAATTACTAGAATTTGCTGCTTGTTTGTACTATAGGTGGAAGAGCCTAAGCTCTGATACCAACCTGTAACGCCCCGATTCCACGGATACGGGGGCGTCACTGCAACGTATATACGTAGGTCAGAAGAAGCCCCCACGTATATACGCTAAGCACAAAAGTACAACAAGAAAGGATCAGAGTGCAACACAAAGCGTGGTATACACACATATGCCAATATAAAAGGTACATATACAAAGTCATCACAGGATATGATAAACATTACATATTACATATGTCTTTTATCATAACAAGTCCAAAAGTCAAATATACAATAAGAAGACAAAATGCTCACGAGTAGGATGAAGATCCCGTGAGTCAAAAGGAGTCAGGTGCAAGGAACTGGAGCTAAGAGCCTGCTCGCTAAGGAGAGCTCGATCTACGGTGGACAACTCCACTTCGATCCAACTCCGGAATCTGAATATGCAAATCCAAGGAATCAAGACATGCAACAGTAAATGAACTACAGCCAAGTGGCTAAGAGACATGAATAGGGGTTAAAACACAAGTATGGTATAGATGAACGAATATAAAGTAATCATAAAACAGGGGATACAAGATAAAGCTGATTACAAGCAAAAGTGATTGTATATACTTAAGTCACTGTCCCATGAAACCAGTACATCGAAGGAATAATTCAAACAAGGAAACCCTCATCTATATACCTCTATCTCATGCCACAGTAATCCAAGCATATAAAATCAGAGTTGCAAATCATACGATAGTCATAACGAGAATACATAACAAGAAGACATGAATCATAATGAAAAGACATAATCCAATAACCGGAATCATCACTGGAATCTCGACAAGTAAATAATAGTCATAACAGGAACTAAGACAGGAATCATAGCTGGTACTCATAACAGTAACTATAACGGAGAACATAACTGACATCTATTATTATTATTACTCGCCTAACCCATATATCTAGGTATGTGTCTCGGTATCGATCCCAACTCACATACATCCATATATAAGCTATTCGAGTTTTGTTAACGGAAGCCGATGGAGAACTGATAACCTTCTTATAGTAGTTTCCATACACCTGGAACCGGTTTGGAGGCCCAAGGTCCCCCTAACAGTCATATTATGTGGGCCCAAAGTCCCACTAACAGTTATCGTCAATATAATATCCCATTACTATAAGCAAGGTATCATTCCGGCATCCATCACTTCCTCCCATACCCATACAAGTTGTAGTTTACTTAGATTATCAGATTACGGGAATAAACAGTCATAACGGTAATAGCCCAACAGATTCAAGAGGTGGCCCCCACAGATTCAAGAGGTGGCCCCCACCGTGTGGTGTGGCACTTTGTTCCATGTGGCACTTTGTTCTGAGGGAGAGGATTCTAGAGGTGGCCCCCACCGAGTATGGTGTGGCACTTAGTTCCATAAACAAGACAGGATTCCCGTAACATAATAATTACAAGGTTAAGTGTATCATGCTTGGTTTTACAAGATAGCATGACGAGGTGGTGATGTATAACAAGAAATGAAACATAACAGTAGTTTGATAATAGGCCGGGTCAGTCATGTCATAACAATAGGGTCTAGCAAGGTAGTGGTATGGTTAGGTGACATACATGTGTTAAAAGAAAACATAAAGTTGACAGTGGTTGATAATGTTAATTAACAAGTCATGAAGTAATATGAGGTGAGATCCAATAAGTAATAAGTCCTAAAGTACCAGTCATGAAGTACAAGAAACCATAATGCATAACACATAAACCAACGACAAGATCTAATTTTAGAAAAGAAATCATCTAAGACATACAGGCAGAATTAGTCGACTAGGTGGAAGGATTAGTCGACTACAAGTGGGATTAGTCGACTAACAGTCTTGTATAGTCGACTAAATCTGTGCACCAGAGAGTTGGGATTGTTTCAGGAGTCGACTAGGGTCAAGGGATTAGTCGACTAATATAGGTCTCAAGTCGACTAACAGACACGCAAGTCGACTAAGTCTGGAATACAGAGAATTGGGGTTTCTGTTTCAGGAAACATTAGTCGACTAAGGAAAAATGGTTAGTCGACTAGGAGGTTCAAGTCGACTAATAAATTAGGCTTAAGTCGACTGGGGCCTAGAGTTGAGTTTCTGGTCTAAGGAGGGTTAGTCGACTAGGTGAATTCAGGAGTCGACTAATAGGGATTTCTAGAGAGTTGAGATTTGTTTCCAGGGAAGATTAGTCGACTACTATTTGGAGTAAGTCGACTAATACTGTGTTTTCCAGAAAAGTTAAGTTTCAGCTAAGTGTTCTAGTCGACTAGCTCCTAGGTTAAGTCGACTAATCGTGGTCGTGAGCAGAGTACAGAACTGAATCTAGGGTTTGGGTTTGATGGCCTAAAAATGTGATTTTTATGTTATGTGTGTACAAGATATGAAGGTATAGGTACAATAGGAAGTGATCAAGTCTTGGTGAGTAAAGATACTCACATGGAATCGTTTGATTGAATCTCTACGAGTCCAGGAAGAGGGTGGTCGACGAATAGCTCCCAAGCGATCCTTGGCAACGAAGAGAGCTACGATCCGAGCTCCAAATCAGAAGCTTGGGCTGGAAGAGAAGATCTGGTGGAGTTCTTGGAGCTAGGGTTTAGGTTGAGGTGAAGGAGAGACTTGGAGAGGGTTTTCTCTTTTGTTTGAAGTGGAGAAGAAAATGGAGTGAAGTGTAAAGGGAAAATATATATATGATGGGGATTTTGTATAGGGAGTGAAATTAGGATAGGAGGAAGGGGTGTTCTTGCAAAAGAGGAGGAGGTGATGTGCCCCTCACCTTGGCCACTTGGCCGGCCATGGGGGGGAAGAGAGGGAAGTGCATTTAATGGGGTAGGTGGGAAATGAGGTGGCATTTTGGAAAGGGTTTTGGAATTTGGAAAATTGGAAAAATCCATTTGTCTTGGAGAAAAAGGAAAGGAAATAGAAAAAGGAAAGGAAAGGAATTAATAAAGAGAAGATATTTTCTCTTGGACTCAAGATGAAACTGGTGAAAAGACTGATACCTGGGTTAAAGTCAAAGATGTGGAAATCATTCGGAAAATGCCGGAATCGTCCGAAATTCAAGTATCTCGGAACGATTCGAAATAATTACCAAAAATCAATAATAATATATAAAGACCAATAGTGAAATCCGTTTGAAGAAATACTTCATAGTTTTAAAACTAAAAATCCCGGAATCAGTTACCTACCGACTCCGTTGGAATTTTCATAAAATCCTAAAATTCTCAGAAAAAGAATGTAAATAGGAAATATGATTCTAAGTAATTATGTCTAAAGGATCATCATGAAATTCCAAACAATTTGAGAATTAAAAATCTGGGAATCGGTCAGCGGCACTGGCCGACACCGGTTTTGAAGATTTTCAACTTAATCACAGAAAATTCCAGAAAATCATAGAAAATCCATAATATTGGAAAACGATGTTTAAAACTGAAATCGGTCGTATCGGATAACCAGAATGTCTAAAACAAGTAAAACTCTTGAGATCGAGTCCCCGGCTCAGACCAAGGCTGACTCCGAGTTCACCGATCCAAATCCAAGGCAAAACAATCATATAAGGAATTCATAATACAGAATAAATACAGGAAACAAATCGAAAAAATACGATCGAAAATCTGAATACGCAACTAAGTACGTATTCCGGGAACGGGGTATTACAGATCCACTACACAAATAAGATGAATATCTAGTTTTTGACATAAGGCTCTAAACTTGGTTTTGAAAGATATGTATATAGGTAACATCAAAAACCAAGACATGTATTTTGTCCAATGAAAAATCTTTTTACCAAAAAGAAAGAGTCTTTTCTAACTAAAAATTCTTTTATGAAAAGACAATTAAATCTCAAGAGTGTGTGTGTGATATGACTTGAGCAATCCACCAATCTATTCTATCCTTTACATTTTAACTAAAACAAATAAAAATCTTATACCTAGACACAAGTCTTCAACCTCTTGAAGTCTTCACTTGAAGGCTTCTCATCTTCTTGACTTGGTCCAAATGCAATCCACCGAGCTCATCTCTAGATGTGTTCTTGATGCATAGGCTCGTGAATCAACCGGTGCTAGCTTCCAACTTGTCTTTAAATCCTTTGTTGAACTTTGCACCTACTAAGATCTTGATAAAGAATCTGTCACTAATTAAACAAGATCATTAGCAAATATAACTACATGAGTTGATCATCATCAAAACTAGAGTGATAGGCCTTTGGGCCAACACGTTAAGCCTCAGTACAGGACATAGCCTCCATATAGACAAGAGTTCCAGCAGGAAATAAGTACAAGAATACCTGCAGAAAGAGGTGAGTGATCATAACATATAGGAAAACTGGGAGGAATACGATAACAGAAATAAAACACAACGAAACCTATGAATGATCTCGATGAAGAGTCTCCTCTGTGATCCAAGGCACTATCTGATGATATGGTAAATCAGATCTCCAACCTGGGCACGCAAACCCAGGGTCGTCAGAAAGCTACTTAGTGAGTGGTAAAATGAAGGAGACGGCAATAGATACAATAGTAATACATGCACGAGAATAATATAGAATACATAATGTGGGACTAGTGATATCATATAATAAGGATATAATAAGCAGTAGAAATATATAAACCTGTAAGCAGTAAAAAATATAAGTAGGTCATCTTTTAATACAATCACTACTTAGCCGGTTATCATCAGGTCAGGTCTATGGTCGTATCCAGTTTATATCATAACTAATGTCGACTAGTGGTGACGTGATAGAAGAGAACATGCAGGTGAGCAGATGCAATAGGAACATGCAGGTGAGTATAAGCACTATAATCACAATACTGTGTTGTGCATCTACAGTAATGATGTCTTCAAGGTACACAGAAAACAGAATAGATGCAATGCAGAACATGCGTAGTATGCCACCACAGAAAGAGTAACATGTACCAGGTAAAGTAACAATGGGTTACATATAACATGATAGCGAATCAAGTATCAGGAACAGTAACAAGTACAACTAAACAATCGTATACATGTATCAGGCAAGTCATGTTATTTATACAATAGTAGCAATCAGTACCACCTGGTATTTTAATCAATCTCTTCTAGTGTCCCATACCACTGGCAGTTCATACTGGAGCCCGCACTCCAGTCGAACCCATCCGGACATGGCTTACGGGTACCATTATCAAAACGAGAGAGTGACCAAATAACAAGTGTTCCCGACATCACTATTGTGTATACTGTTTTTCTTATGTTAATTGGAAACCCATGGTCGAAAAGCTCTTATCGGGTGGGTGTATCCCGTGCATACCCGGGACAACGGCCTTACCAGATCCCTGGTTGCTGAGACCAGGGCCAGCCCGCTAGGGCTGTAACATGTAACGGAATCTCAATGAGCTAAAACAATAACGGGAGCTCATGAGTAACAGATGGTAGCCAGCACTACTCCGTCCCCTGCAGTGGGACAAACAATATGGATCCAGTACATCCACCCGATATGACCTAATCAACTGTCAAGTCTCCCCCATCCCCAAGTTATCTTTATGATCTGATCTGTCAAGTATACAAGGTAACAAGAACAAATACAGTACATGATACGGTAACATGTTAACTGGATCTGCGCTCTGGTGATAGCATAGAACAATATAACGGGAAACGGGAACAATATAACGGGAAACAATATAACGGGAAACGGGAACAATAGATGTGGGATTCCACATATCGCATATCAACAGCTCTCATGTCCAGTAACGGGAATATCCATATCAGTAACAGGAAACAAGCATATAACATGGATACGGTAACATGGAACAATAAGACATGTAGTATGCACGGTGATTCATATGACAAGAAGATAGCAACAACACATGCATGTATATTTGTGCGGTGAGCATATGTAGCAGTGCTGTCTGTGTAACGAGTATCCGTGAAGTGGTGCATGTATATATCGGTGGGACATGAATACGAAATAAGAGTGTGACGAGTCATAGTATCGGTGCAACATGTACATGTAATAACAATGGTCAGTGTCTAATATCATGTAAGGTGAACTACAGTATCCGTGTCACTAATGGAAATGCGGGACTTATCCGTGTATTAGTGAAACATAGATGTGTAGCTATCATCCGTGTAACATATATGTGTAGCACTAGTACATGTAATAATAGTAGTCCGTGTCTCGTGTAATACCATGTCCTGTGAATTACAGTAACGGTGTCTAGCATGCATATCTAGTGACAGTGTGGTGTCATGGCTGTGCAGGTAGAATGACTGTGTCCGAATTGTCTATGTCAGTATTTATTGTTACTAGTATTAAATCAGGAAGTATCTACCAATCTTCTAGGTTATTCCTATTACAATGTATGTCCAATCATTACCAGTTAATACTTAACCGTTACCGTCTTTTATCCATCAGCAAGATATATCACTCCATGTTACTAAACATAGTAAAATATAATTGATAAAAGAAAAACACTTACAAACTCGTCATGGAAGGTAGCTCTCGTTTCCACGATCGCAACGGATCCAGAATCGTCCAAATCGGAGTCCGGATGCTCCCGATATCGCCCGAGAGATGAAAAGGAATAAAATGGGGTTAAATATGTAATAAAATTATTGAAATGCAATTAAGAAATAATAACAGGGTTTTTCTGAAAATGTACCTTTATTGGGCCGGGTTGAAGTGCAAACGGGTGGGGTTTGAGTTAAACCCAAACCCATACCTATAACTTGGATTAATGGGTCGGGCTTATTGGGTGATGGGTTTCCAACCAACCAAGAGGGTTATAGTGGGTTCGGGTGTGAACCCAAACCCAAAACACACACACACACACAGACACACACACACACACACAAAGCACACACTTACACTCTTTCACACACACACACACACACACACACACACCACAGCACACACACGCACACTCTCACTCACACTCACACACACAACACACAGCACACACACACACACAGCACACACACAGCACACACGCACACTCACACTCACACTCAGCATACACACGCACACTCACTGCGCGCGCCCACAGCACACACACACTCTCACACACACACACACAACACACACACAACAACACACCCACAACAGCAACACACCACACACAACAGTACACACCCACAACACACACAACACACACATAATAGCACACACACACAACACACACAACACACTCACACAACCCACAGCAGCAGCAGCAGCAGCAGAGGCGCTGCTGCTGCTGCGCACCCATGGCCGGCCAGCGGTGCTTGGCCGGCAGCGGGGAGGCCCGCCGGTGGCGGTCCCGGCCGCCGGCGGCGCGGCGGTTGCTCCGGCAGCGAGAAAGAGAGGGGGAGAGGGAGAGAAGGGGGCAAGTGGATTTACAGCAACAGAAGAAGGAGGAGAAGTAAGGGAAGGAGAGGGTGGCCGGCTTGGGGCGCGGCCTGGGGTCGCGGCCGCCGGCGGCGGCCGGCGGTGGCGGCAGGCTGCGGCAACAAGCAGACCCTCTTTCTGGGGTCGGCACAGAGAAAAGGAAGAGGGAGAGTGAGAGAGGGAGAAGATAATGCGAGAGGGAAGGTTTTAGAGAGAGAGAGGGAAATTGTGTGTATGAGAGGGGGAGAGAGAGATTTTTAAATTAGGGGAGAGAGAAGAGGCGGTGGGAATTGTCAGTGGAGGATTCTTCCAGAGAAAGGAAGAAAGGAGAAGAAAAGAAGAGAAAAGAAAAAGATTAAAAAATAATATATTTTAATATTATTATATTGGCCCGATATTCGACCAGCTCCGAACGGTACACAAAAATTACAGAAAATAAATAATATTATCCTGAGACGTAATATGAAAACAGTTTGAAGAACTTCTAGCTAGTTTGTCAATTAAAAATCCCGGAGTGTCTCGCCGATACGGGCGACACCGGTTTGGACGGATTTTCGATAAATTCAGAAAAATTCTCAAAAATATCCGAACGTAGATAACACGATTTTAAGACACATGGTGAAAGCAAATTCTCAAAATTTGACTCCGTTTGTGAAAGAAAAATCGTAGAGCTGATTATCGGTATCGGTCGATACCGACTGCGGAGACTTTCCAAAATAATCCAGAAAAATTCCAGAAAATCCTGAAAAATCTCAAATATTAGAAAATGATTTTTGAAACTGAAATCAACTTAATCGGACTACTACAGAGGTCAAATCAAGTTTGTACGTCGTATCGCGTCCTGATACTGTGATACGTACATCAAGGATCAGGGGGTTACATTTCTCCCCACCTTACAAAAATTGCGTCCTCGCAATTTTCCATTCAGGTGTGAGAACAATATTGCCAACCCCAAAACTTAAATGTTATGGGTCCACGACACTTCGCTGCATACTCTGCTATCTATAAGGACTCGGAATGGAGAAGTATGGTAGTATCCTAACGGATTGGAAGCAAGACAATGCATGAAAAGCGAGAAGGAAATCGGATGTTCTGGGGGACAACAGAAAGGAAGGAAGGAATACAAACGAGTCACGGAATTAATTGTCAAGGTCATGGTATTCTTGTACTCGTTGCTGGAATCCCCAAATTCAGATACAGATCAATTAATCTGAACCTGATTGTACTGTTGGTAAAAGCCCGAGTATTGACCTAGGTGGTTACCCACACCAGGTGTGAACCTAGGCTCTGATACCACTCTGTAACGCCCCAGTCCCGCAGGTACGGGGACGTTATGGAGACGTACATACGCGAGGTGAAAACATACTAACGAGTACGTTAAGCCTCAGTACATGACATAGCCTCCATATAGACAAGAGTTCCAGCAGAAAATAAATACAAGAATACCTGCATAAAGAGGTGAGTGATCATAACATATAGGAAAACTGGGAGGAATATGATAACATAAATAAAACACAACGATACCTATGAATGATCTTGATGAAGAGTCTCCTCTGTGATCCAAGGCACTATCT